>CAIGRF010403221.1:2767-20726 GCA_903798235.1 Fraxinus ornus
AAAAAAAAAAAAAAAAAAATCTCGACAGAACCTGGAAAAGGTTTTCCCACCACCATTTCAAGGAAAAAAGGGGGGGAGGGAAAATTTACCCATCAAATAACACTTTTACATGGAAAAGGAAAATATATTTCATTTTCCATGAAATTGGGTGGCTATCAAACACACCCTAAGTGAAATAGTCATATTGTTATTTATTATGTATACATAATTTTTTTTTGTTTGTTTATGAAATGAAATAACTCTCTATTTTTTTTATCGGTGCTTCCTGATGTAGCGTATTAATTTGGCCGTGGACATATTGCGTGATTTGATACAAGGCCAGCTCGAGCATAACTTGGAGCCGCTTTCAGTGATCATTCCCTTATGGTTGCCCAAGCCGGTGTGATTGTGAATTACATGCTATCCATTGTGTAGGACACGATGACGGCGAGACAGTTGAAATCGTAAGTATTTATATTTTTTTAACTTGGAAATTTAGTTTGTAGCTACATGGTACCGAACTAACACGTTATTATTCAATTGCAGGGACGATTGCGGTACGTTTGCAATAAAATACATTAAACCTTTAAGTATATGACATAAGGTTGATGTAATTAACCAATCTTGGATATAAATTTGGAGGAACAAATCAGCGTGTGATTTGTACTAATTCAAGTGTGATATGAAAATATTGTACATTTAATTGTTGATTCATTTATTAGATAATTGTGAACATAGACATGTTCGATTCACATCAAGCTACCACATTGAAGAAAACAATTTTGGAATGTTGTTCATTTTAAAGTGATACATTACACATGTTTAATTATCATTTAGGGGAATCTGGCTTGTACAAAATAGTATGTCATGTTGCTCCACACTTGTTGCACCTATACGGTCGAAGAAACTTTCCGATAGATAGTATTTCTAGTACGTGAACGTCCAGGACTACGCGGTTCAACTTGCGGTTTCACAAACTATTAAGTGAGAGAATATGGTCGGAAACTTCTCACTTGACTTCATTAGGCAGAAGAAATATTGTCTCAGTATACAATACTCTCCAACAATCAACCGTGTAATAAGGAGAATATAATGTCCTTGTTGCAGAGCCTTTATACGTAGCCACCGCGACTACATGCTAACATGTGAAACTCTCCAACTAAAATCGACAACAAGTGCATGTATTATCAATCAAATTCACCATGTATGTCATATTACGTGTCCACTGGTTCCACATACAACTTTCACTCAACTTCTACAACCTTGAATAGTTTATCCTCTTGAGCAAGGGCTAGCACGCTAATGCAATTTTGTGCTTCCGCACGTTGGTCGTGAAACCATTACTGTAACTAGTTACGAATGTTCTCAATCATTACGATGAATGGCAACTCTCGATCCTTATTGAATAATGCGTTGAAAGACTCTGTATTGTTTGACGTCATTATGTTTTATCGACGACCTGTAAAATGTGATCGCACCTAGTGTTCAATCTCTATATTTGTCAGATACTCCATGTATGTAACGATTTGCTTCCTATTTTCACCATTAATTTATTACTCTTCAACACTATAAGTTTCGACCACTTTCCTTAACAATAAAATGATGCCCGTGCCCCGAAACTTACTCTTGAAGTTGCTTTGTATATGGTACATGCAATATTCATGATATGCCTCGAAAAATACTTCTACGATACCATTTATTATATACTGTCCCCGATCAGTTACGAAGGCAGACCCTTAGCTTTGTGAAGAACCAACGCATCGACAAATCATTCTCACTATCAACAATGTCGAATGTAAGAGAGTAAATTTGAACGTTGGCATCTTGACATGTATCAATACTTAACTTGCCTTTGTATCTAACTTTCAGAGTTGTACCATCTACTAGAATTAGGGGTCGCGTCCCGTTTCAAAATCCCCGAATGCATTATCCAAGAGCCATGAAGAAAAACTTAAAGTAATTCTCGCCCTCCGTCTCAATAAAAAAAGCCGAGCCAGGATTAGTTGTCCACATGTTATGGCAATACCTAGCCAATTTAGCATAGCTCTCCTCAGCCGAACCTATTAAATCCTTCGCACATTCTTCAGCCTTCTGGTAACTTATGGAGACTCCGTAATCTCGACGGACATCGTTAATGATGTTCGAATGTTTGTAGGTCATTCATGGGTCTTGATACTTGTGCATTATCTGTCGACCAATAAACATGCTCGAGTTTGCCCATAATCATTTCGACGAACTCTCATTTCGCAAGTATGTTCCTGTGTATAGAAACAACGCATCGACAAATCATTATCGCTATCGACTATGCCGAATGCAAGAGAGTAAATTTGAATGTTGGCATCTTGACATGTATCAATACTTAACTTGCCTTTGTATCTAACTTTAAGAGTTGTACCATCTACTAGAATTAGGGGTCGTATCCCATTTCGAAATCCCTGAATGCATTATCTAAGAGCCATGAAGAAAAATTTAAAGTAATTCTCACCCTCCGTCTAAATAAAAAAGGCCGAGCCAGGATTAGTTGTCTACATGTTATGACAATACCTGACCAATTTAGCATAGTTCTCCTCAGCCGAACCTATTAAATCCTCCGCACATTCTTTGGCCTTCTGGTAACTCATGACGACTCCGTAATCTCGACGGACGTCGTTAATGATGTCCGAATGTTTGTAGATCATTTATGGGTCTTGATACTTGTGCATTATCTGTCGACCAATAAACATGCTCGAGTTTGCCCATGATCATTTCGACGAACTCTCATTTCGCAAGTATGTTATTGTGAATTACAAAGAACTCGTTCGTGTCCATTTTTGTCGCTCGCAAACGCTAACGATATTTGTCATCGACACAGACAATCGTCAACAATGACTTATTTGATTTCTTAACTTTGAACTCAAAGTTGTATTTCAGTGCAATTCGATGTGCAGCTTCCTGCAAATCTTTCTTTGTTTCAAACAGTTGTTCAACGTACAAGTCATCATCATTAGGAGTCACATACAAAGAATTAGATGACGGTCCACTCGTTCCGACATTGCGCTCCCACCCAATTCATGATTCTGAAGGGATAAAGCAATCAAATCCTCGTTTGTAAATTCATTGCCATTCTCTCTATCATGAACTACTATTGAATTCTGTATGTAACAGTGAGATCACGATGATGAACAACTGGTTCGGAAATAACCACATCATCCTCACGAGCTATCTTCACTGTGTCCCAAAAAGCATTGGCATTGTGATCCTCTCCATCCGAATCTTCGTGTTCAATTTCGACGACATCCTTCTTCACTAAAGTCACCCAATAGGAGTCGTGTACATTTTGTTCAATTCAAATAAATAATTCACTTCTTCATCACAAGTAACCTTCATATGTGGAATTGAAATAGATGAATTATCCTTGAATCGAATTTTCAGTTTCACATCGTATTGAGAATGATCGACATTCAGCTTGTTTTATAAATCATGGTACATTCTCGCATATGTTGTACTCTCCTTTACGGAAATTGGAATACTACCACGTTTATCGCTTGTCCATCTCCATACCCATTGATCTTTTTCATCCAATTTGAAGTCACTAAAGTAACAAATTGGCATTACAAGCATATCTTCAAGAAGAAATATATATATATTTTTTTTAAAAATACATAGTCGAAAATTCGGCTTTTAATAAGGATTTTTAAAAAAAGGAGAAACTGTTGGACATAATTTTTTTTAAAGAAAAATACATAGTCGAAAATTTGACTTTTAACAAGAATTTTGTTTATAAAAAAGGCGAAACAGCCATAGCAGTCAGCCGAAACAGCCGACCGACTATTTCTCACCATTGTCCTAAAATGCAAATAAATTTTTTTCTCGTTCATGTTTAAAAGAATTATAGATTTGTTAAAATTTTTTTATCTACATTAACTATATGTGTTGAAATTAATTTAACGACCAAAACATATATTGATTTAACGAAAACAAAATTAAACATACGTAAATATACTTACCGATTTGAGGTGATTGATACAAATAAAAAATAAAAAAAATCAGGCTTCAGCTTTTGATAAATTTTTCAGATTTTAATGTTGAAGCAGATGAAAGATGAGATAGTTTTTATCTGTGTTGAAATAAATAGATAACCAGAGTTAGTTGATTTTGAAATTATACGTATGGAGTGTTTGATTTTTATTTGTTAACTAAATGTTAGTATTGTCTTTTAAACAAAATAATATTTTATATACTTAAGGACGTTTTTGTCGTTTGCCATTAAATAGGTCATTGTGGAAATATGAATAAGTTGAAAAGTCACATTGGAAATATGCCTATTTGACTAGGTCATTTTTAAAAGTACCCCGAAGATGGTAATGGTTGAAGAAAATGAAGATATTTACTTTGGGCATGAATGCTAGCATGCTTCTTTGCTTTGGGTAGGGGTGAGGTGTTGTGACCATGTGCAAATTTCCAGAAAAGTAGGGTGTGTGGGTGGTTGTAGGGATGTATAATATGATTTTAAATAAAAATAAGGAAAAATTGCACTCACGATGTCAAATCTTTCAATTTTAAGCAGACTTTGCCTAAACATTCATTTTGTTGCATATACAATACCAAACTTTTTAACTCGTACCTAGAGTCCAAATGGATATTTTTGTTAGTTTGATCGTTAGTTGATTCAATAAATTGATTTTGATCAATTTTAGAATGGGTAAAATGGTAATTTTAAACTAAAATTAGAAAAAAACAAAACAAAAGAAAAAGAAATAAAAGGGTCTTCTTCTTCACCCATCGCATTCCCATCCGCCCCTTAAAATCAACTGTCGACGCCACCACTCAACTCCGGCACATCAGATGACACCATTTAAGGAAATTACATAGGAGATAGACTCTAATGTTAAGAACATAATGAAATTAAAGAGAACATATAGTAATTGAAGAAAAGATAGACTCTTCGCACCTAACTACTCTCTCTCTCTCTCTCTCGTCCAGCTATTGCATTTGAATGATGCCTACACCTTCGTTCAATTGCAACTTGTGAAATTCATTTAAAAAGCTTGGTGTAAATTGAAGTTCATCTAATTTAGGAATGGTAGTCTAATTTCACTAAAAAAAACTCATTATTTGTCTCATGTTTAACCTATGTAAAATTTTATTATGTTTGATCACTTGCACCCACTCAACTCAATGATTAAAACCAACATAGTTTTCAAGTATGTTTAATCTTAACATTATTAAGAGCCTCTAAGTTATTTTTTATTAAACACTACATAAACCTACTAGTTGCTTGAATAACATGCCACTAACCACCATTGTTTTGTGGAATCTTATTTTTGTTTTTGTGTAAAAAATGCACTCTGCCTATTAAGTATTAATTTATACTCTCTCCGTCCATAAAAATATATTTGCTTTATTTGACACCCATTTTTTTTTTCTCATTCTCATTTTTTTTCTCTTTTTTCATTTCAACCACACATTCTATCAATGAATAATATTACACATAAATCTAAAAATTATCCTTACTTTTTAATCACACATTTTTCCACAATCACTATTCAAAAACACATTTTCTGAATAAAATGGGTGTCAAAAGGGGGCTTAATGTGATTTGTTATCAACAAAAATGAACTACTCATATTTAAACTATTATTTAATGTAAATGTATATTAGGGAAAATGTAAGAACAATTTATATTTTCAACTATATTATTTACATTTTCTTAATCGATGTAAATATGGAAACAATCACATCTTTACGGGTTATAGATAGTATTTGATAGGTAAGAATCTTTATAGTAGTTAGTAGATATTGGACTTTTATCTAATTACGGTACCTGTTTGCGATTTGCCCATCTCGATACTTTGTTCAACTTGTCTAAATGATTACGCATTCAACATAAACATATATACTACAAAAAATAAAATCAATCATAAAATTATATTGTTGGAGACTTTCTTGTGACATTCTAATTTCTATTTTTATTTATGTATAACTCAATTGAAATTATATGACAATCTGTACCAATTTGACCAACATTTATCAATAACCTACAAAAGTAACAAAGTCTAAGATAGGCATTATCTGACGTTTTTATTTTTATTATTTCTTGATAGTTATGTGTCAGCTGACCTATGTTGTAAATTATTGATTTCATTCCAATTTTGCAGTGGTAAACAAAGAAAGAAAGAAAGAAAAGCAATCTTTCTTACGTTGGATAATTGTATGATGGAAACTTGGTAAAAAGTGAATACAGATCCCTCTACATTCATATGGAAGAGAAATTTAAAGAGTAAATTGCATATTTAGTCTTCAATCTTTTCTCAAAATACATTTTTTCGTATCATGAACCTTCATAAATTAGCATAGTTAGCACTAAAGATGATTTTCGTCCAAAAAACATGTTGAATGGTATAAACGGACAATCTTGCACATTATTTTAGATAAATAAATACAAAAGAAAAAAAATTCGAAAAAGAAAAAAAAGCCAATCTTCTTCTTTAATATACAATTTACCCAAAAAATAATTAAAAAAAAGTTGGGAAACTGAATATGAAATTTACCCAAAAAAGACCAGTACCGTCTTCTTTAAAAAAAGGTTGGGGATTAAATATAAAAATGATCAAGTTGGCAAGCCTACATATCCCTGCAGATTTGGCAGCTGGAAGAGAAGTGATGATTCCGGTCAACCCTTCAATTAATAATGAAAATTATTTCATATGAATTATAAAGGTACATTTGGGGCATTGTGCCCCTTGTTTGATCATTTTTTTTTCTTCTTAAATACATTTTACTCTCCTCTTTTCTATTACACATTCTTCAATAAAATAATATTAGACGTAAATTTAAAATTTTTTCTTATTTTTTAACCACACATTCTTTATTAATCTACTATTTCAAAATACATTTTACACAAACCTTCTATATCTACATCCAAAATTAACTACAATTTATTGTTTGCATGTGCAAAATGAATTATTAGAAAGGGATTTATTTTCTTTCAAAAAAATATGTGATGAAAAAGTAAGAAAATAAATTTTCAAATAATTTATATGCTGGTCTTTTCAGCTTTCCGTGTAGTAGGTGAGCGCCAAATGAAGAAAAAAAAAACATGTAATATGTTTGTTAGATAGAAAACTATCTTATTTATTATATTGAATTTTTTTTTTTTGACAATTAAATCTGACTTTTTAAGTTTGTTAGATAGTAGGGAAGGAAATGAGAAATGCATACAGATACAAGTCATTGAACTTTTAATTAAATGGGTCGCACTTTAATTAATATTCTATAGATAAATGATTGATTTTGTAAATTTCATCACGCAAACGTGAATTATATATTTGTTTTTCCCTTCCAACACTCTTCAAACATTGATCTCCATACCTAATATTCCCTTGTGACTTAGTCAATAGCCGACCGTTTACATGAATATGTTTCGAGTATTGAGCATATTATACATATTAGTCCCATTTTATACGCAACACACCACACGAGAATAATTTTATCGCCCTTAAGCAGACATTGGTTAGATAATATATTTGGAAAAAAAGTAGTCTCAATGCACAACGAACGCAGCATAAGCGACAATCAAACAACGAGCACAAAAGAGATAAAGCACAAATTAAACGTGATTTTACAAGGTATCAACGATATAAGAGAATGATAATCAATCAAGTCAATAAAACTAACGTTATGGACTTCTCTAACTCTCTCAATTTCTCTCTACACAAAATATATGTTACGTATTCGCTTCAATTCTCTCTACACACAATTTATGTTATCGCTTCAATACTCTCTCTACCCCTGACAGTCTCTTTGTGCTCTATGCCATGTGTCACAGTTTTCCTATGCAAAACTAATATACTTAGCAACGCAAAAAAAGAAAAAGAAAAAGAAAAAAGTATTCTCCATTTACAACTGGAAATGACAATATTCCTACTACGTTAATTTCCTTTACCTCCTAACAAACTTAGTGGTTATGAGCAATGAGTTGAGAATATTGTCGAGAATATTGTTTAAAAATTTTATGTCATTTGACAGTTTCTGCGGTGTTGACATTGATAGGGTGTGTGTTAGTTAGTTTCAGTCACGTCTCAATGATTGCTTTTGAAGAAAGTATTATTTGGAACCCCCAACCTCCATAGTCCAAATAAACGTGGGATAGTTTTATATATATAATGTGTTACCAGTCCTCGCTCTGAGCTGGAAATGATTGCATATACACGTATAGTTTAAATTCTAGCAAGGTAAGGTCACAACTCATAACGCAACCTTTTTGTTACATGTAATGTTCTGAATTTGACAACTTTTGCAATTTAAGGTAATGTTTTGATCTATATTTCACTCTTGATTCTTTTGTGGAACTAGTTTTACATCTTTTTTACTTTTATTCTGTGTTTGAGCTCATTCCTTATTAAATTGTATTGATCATCAAAATTTTGCTTTTCAACAATGAACTGATTGGGTTTCTAGCTTTTCAGCTTGACGATTCCCAGCTGCATATTCAGCTCAGCTGACAAGTAGATTATACGTACTGCTTTGAAGTTGAACGCGAGAGAATCAACAAGTATAGCTATGGCTGAAACAGAAGAGTCGTCCATATTAAGCCAAGGCCTACAAAAAGAGGTCATCGACAGAAGTACTGGCATTAAAGGAGGCCAAGAAGACTCGAGGAAGTCCAAGGAAAAGGAGACCATAAATACAGTTCCATTTTACAAGCTATTCTTCTCTGCTGATCTTAAGGACAAACTTTTGATGATTGTGGGCACAATTGCTGCCATTGGAAATGGGCTTAATCCGCCACTTATGGCATTTCTTTTTGGGGAACTGGCTGATGCTTTCGGAACTAACAAAACCCAGGACATTACTCCTATTGTTTGCAAGGTAAACAAATTAAAGTCTGCAGTTCAACAAGTGTTTGTGTTTTACTGCAGAAATTCCTTGATTGATGTTGGAGATTTTCTGATTTCTATTCACTGCTGATCTTCTTAACTTTTTCTCTAATCAATAACTTTGTATCACTTCAGGTATCACTAAAGTTAGTATACGTGGCAGTGGGGTGTGGTGCAGCCGCATTCCTTCGTAAGTACTCTTCAAAACAACATGAGCATACAAATTTGAACATTTAAATAAATGTCAGTTTTGAAGAACTATTGGCACTAATATTTAAAGTCTCTTTTCTATAGAGATGACATGCTGGATGGTCACGGGAGAGAGGCAGGCTGCACGAATTAGGAGTCTCTATTTGAAAACTATTTTACAGCAAGATATTGCTTTCTTTGATAAGGAAATAAACACAGGAGATGTGATTGGTAGGATGTCTGGTGATACAGTTCTAATTCAAGATGCCATGGGCGAGAAGGTAATATTCTTACCTGAAAGCATGATCTCATCTTGATAATTAATTTCTCCCTCAATAGATACTGCCATGTAACTGATCACCATACATACCAATGCACCGTCTAATATATTTCTTATTTTCTGCAGGTAGGGAAGTTTATACAGTTGATGTCGACATTTTTAGGAGGCTTTCTCATTGCATTTACTAAAGGGTGGCTTCTTACACTCGTCATGTTATCATCTATTCCTCCACTTGTGATATCCGGTGGAATCATGTCCTTTGTAGTATCCAAGATGGCATCACGTGGACAAAATGCATATGCTAGTGCTGCCACTGTCGTTGAACAGACAATTGGCTCCATCAGAACGGTGTGTCACTAATTCCCAATTCCATTCAGATCTTCATAAAAATAAATTTTACAACGATTAAGTATGGATGTTAGTTCGCTCCTTGTTTTACATTTAAAAGTTTTGTCTCCTTTTTTTTTTTTTCCCTATCCAGGTTTCTTCATTTACAGGGGAGAAGCAAGCTGTGGCAAAATACGACAAGTCCCTTGAAAAGGCTTATAAATCAGGTGTACATGAAGGGTTGGCTACAGGGCTTGGTATTGGTTCAGTTATGTTTATGATGTTCTGCAGTTATGCTTTGGCTGTTTGGTACGGCACAAGGATGATCTTGAACAAGAGTCACACAGGGGGTGAAGTCTTCACGGTAATTGTCGCGGTGTTAACTGGATCCATGTGAGTTTGCTTTCAAGTTTTTAAAATTTTAAAATTATGCATGTATTTCCCACTAAAATTTTCCTATTAAGCTGTCCAGATCTGTCTGTGATTGGCCATTTTCAACATTTGAAAGCAAATGGTTATATTTCAGGTCTCTAGGACAGACATCTCCTTGCATGACAGCGTTTGCAGCAGGACAGGCTGCAGCTTACAAGATGTTTGAGACTATAAGTAGGAAACCAGATATAGATGTATATGATACGAAGGGGAAGATTCTGGATGACAACATTCATGGGGATATAGAATTGAGAGACGTCTATTTTAGTTATCCAGCAAGACCAGATGAGCAAATATTTAGTGGATTCTCTCTATTTATCCCTTGTGGCACAACTGCAGCTTTGGTTGGACAGAGTGGAAGTGGGAAATCAACTGTGATTAGTTTGATTGAGAGATTTTATGATCCACAAGCTGGTGAAGTTCTGATTGATGGAATTAGTCTCAAAGAATTCCAGCTTAAATGGATTAGGTCAAAAATAGGTCTTGTCAGCCAAGAACCTGTGCTTTTCACAGCAAGCATCAAGGACAATATTGCATATGGAAAGGATGGTGCAACTCTTGAAGAGATTACACAAGCGGCCAACCTGGCAAATGCTTCTAAGTTCATAGATAAATTACCCCAGGTTTATTTCTCAATAAACATGTTTTGACTCGTATTTCTCAATTTAGACACTAACTAGGATCTACTTATTATTAGTTGGTCTTCAATATTTAATTTTCATGCAGGGCTTAGAGACAATGGTGGGTGAACATGGTACACAGCTTTCTGGTGGACAGAAACAACGAATTGCTATAGCCAGAGCAATTCTGAAGGACCCAAGAATTTTACTTCTGGACGAAGCAACAAGTGCTCTAGATGCTGAATCTGAGAGAATAGTTCAAGAGGCTTTGGACAGGATTATGGTAAACAGAACTACAGTCATAGTTGCACATCGTCTCGGTACAATTAGAAATGCCAATATGATAGCAGTCATTCACCGGGGGAAGGTGGTAGAGAAAGGTATATTTAAATAAACTTGATGCTGATATTATTGCTCCGGTCTTGTAGAGAAAAACATAGTTTCACAATTGAACAATTATTTTCATGATACCAGGATAATATCACACATTGATCATGCATCAATGCTTTTATTTTTGTTCAAATTGAGTTACTTTTCAACTAACAAATTCACTTTCCTATATCCTCGAGATGAACTTCCCTAGAAAAATTTAATTTGGTGACTTGTACAATTATGAATAACAAGGAAAACCTAATATTTGTAATATGTTTTGATAAGCAGGCACACATTTCGAACTACTTCAAGATGCTGAAGGAGCATATTCTCAGCTCATACGCTTGCAAGAAGCAAACAAAGATGACAAGCAACTTGTCGAAGAAAAAGGCAAATCAAGTTTCGATATGGAATATGGTAAACAGTTGAGTAGAAGAACATCATTTCCTCATTCCATAAGTCGGGGTTCTGGGTCCTCTTGGTTAAGAAATAGCAGTCGCCATTCAATGTCAGTCTCGATTGACCTGCCTTTAACATCTGATAAGCCTCCAGAGGTTCCAATCCGCCGGATTGCCTATCTCAACAAGCCTGAGGTGCCAGTTCTAGTAGCTGGAATTCTATCTGCTATCATCAATGGGGCAATAGTTCCTATTTTCGGAATTTTACTTTCTATGGTGATTAAAACCTTCTATGAGCCACCACATGAACTACGAAAAGATTCAAAATTCTGGGCATTGATGTTTGTGGTTCTTGGAGCAGTGTCATTACTTGCATATCCAGCCAGGACATATTTCTTCGGTGTGGCTGGGTGCAAGTTAATAAAGCGAATTAGATTGATGTGTTTTGAGAAGGTAGTTAACATGGAAGTTGGTTGGTTTGATGAGCTTGAACATTCAAGTGGAGTAATTGGTTCAAGGCTCTCTGCAGATGCTGCTACAATTCGTGCATTAGTTGGCGATGCACTTGCACAGATGGTTCAGGATGCTGCCTCAGCAGTTGTTGGATTGGTTATAGCTTTTGAAGCTTGTTGGCAGTTGGCACTTATTGTACTCGCGTTGATACCTTTGATAGGATTGAACGGATATGTGCAACTCAAGTTCATGACAGGGTTCAGTGCAGATGCAAAGGTTTTCTGAATACTTGATATTACAGATTTTATGACATTGTCTAAAAGTTTGTTGTGCTTACTATTTATCAAATTGGTTGCAGGTTATGTATGAAGAAGCAAGTCAAGTTGCCAATGATGCTGTTGGGAGTATAAGAACAGTTGCTTCCTTTTGTGCAGAAGAAAAGGTGATGGAAATGTACAGGAAGAAGTGTGAAGTCCCGATGAGAACAGGGATGAGACGAGGATTGATTAGTGGAATAGGTTTTGGTTTGTCTTTCTCGTTGGTATTTTTTGCCTATGCAACCAGCTTTTATGCAGGAGCTCGGCTTGTTGAACATGGCAAAACAACATTTTCAGATGTCTTCCGTGTAAGCATAGTCTGATATATCTCTCCATTCATATTATTAAATTAAAACTTATATTTGATTACCAGAACTCAAAATCACAACAAAAGTGACATTTTTAGTTTGACCAAAATGTAAAAATGTCAAATATTGCACAGGTTTTCTTTGCTTTAACAATGGCAGCAATAGCAATCTCTCAATCAAGCACATTTGCTCCAGATTCAAGCAAGGCCAAGGGTGCTGCTGCTTCTATATTTGCTATTCTTGATAGGAAATCAAAGATTGATCCTAGTGATGAATCTGGCATGACAATAGAAAATCTGAAGGGAGATATTGAACTAATACACATCAGATTTAGGTATCCAACTAGGCCAGATGTCCAGATTTTCCGAGACCTTTCTTTGACAATACACAGTGGCAAGGTGAGATGACCTTGTATGCTAACATTTGAGATATTTTCCAATTGTAGGTGCACTTAATTCATGTAAAAATGCAGTGTCTAATATTGTTGTTAAGATGATGTTTCAGACAGTTGCTTTGGTTGGTGAGAGTGGAAGTGGGAAGTCAACAGTAATCTCATTGTTGCAAAGATTTTATGACCCGGATTCAGGCCATATTAGGCTTGATGGAGTTGACATTCAGAAGTTCCAACTGAAGTGGCTAAGGCAGCAGATTGGGCTTGTGAGCCAAGAGCCGATGTTGTTCAATGAAACAATCCGAGCCAACATTGCATATGGTAAGGAAGGAAATGCAACGGAGGCAGAAATTACAGAAGCAGCGGAGCTGGCAAATGCACACACATTCATTAGTGGATTACAACAGGTTAACGATAGAGTAATTGGCGCATATCAAATTTATTTTACTTTTACATTATCTGTGTTTTGATTAATGACGAAAGATTCACTAATTTAAATGAATTTTGACGCTGACATTGAACAATATGCCAGGGGTACGAGACTGTAGTGGGAGAGAGAGGAATTCAACTGTCCGGTGGACAAAAACAGCGAGTAGCCATTGCACGAGCCATTTTAAAAAGTCCAAAGATACTTCTATTAGATGAGGCTACAAGTGCACTTGATGCTGAATCTGAGAGGATAGTTCAAGATGCACTTGATCGAGTAATGGTGAATAGGACTACAGTGATTGTAGCACATAGGTTATCAACAATCAAGGGAGCGGATGTAATTGCTGTTGTTAAAAATGGAGCTGTAGTGGAGAAAGGGAATCACGAGACGCTTATCAACATCAAACATGGTTTTTACGCGTCTCTGGTCTCTCTTCACATGAATTCTTAGGTTTAATAACTATTCTTACTTGAACGTCATCATGTACTTAATTATATGTATTTTGTTACTCATCATGTAATGATAATGGAAAAAACAAAATGTATTTGTTATATGTATTTTGTTACTCATCATGTAATGATAACAGCAAAAACAAAATGTATTTGTTAACCTTCTTTCTTCCCCACTTTTTATTCTTCATAAAAGCTGTTTTTTATAATAAGTGTGTAATTGGACTGTTTCGACTTTACGAAACAACTCGTGATTAGGATTATATTGTATTTGTTGGGTTTTGACACCCAATAAATTCTGGCGATGATGTTAAACCAATTTATTGGATTATGCTTCATAGACCTCGGCCGATGAGTGAAGTGAAATGTCGACACCATAAGCGAACAAACCATTCCTACAACTTATTTGGGTCACTTGAAGTAACCTAATTACATCAGTGTTATTCATAGCCCGACCGCCTTACTCCTCTGACCTAAAGCCCATACCTAATTCCCCCTTTATATGTATTGTCCCATTACTATACCCTAACTGATCCTATATATTTCTCTTTTCACGGCTTGGTCAATTGGAAAAGTGATTTGCCCTTGAATTGTGAGAGAGACACGGCTGTCCCCCTGTGTGCTTTGTGCTTCCGGTTTGTAGCTTGTCTCATTATCTTCTTATTGTTCTTTAGCCTTTGTGGCTGCAAAACACATTTCCCTTTGTCTTCTAAGTGGGTGCAATTGTAAGCAACCAAAGAGAGGAGTAGTTCGAAGGTTTTTGGTCGATTGATTGGGTGTCGATTTGGTTGGTAAACTGAGCCCAATTTCTTGGTTGATTGGAGTCAATATTCAACAGTATTACATATAATAAGATAATTAAGAGCTTGTTTGGTAGAGATTTTTTGAAGGAAGAATTGATTTTGAATAGTGATATGATGGGAAATGTGTGGTTGAAAAAGAAGAAAAAATTATTGATGTGATGGAAAATATTATTTCATTGAAGAATGTGTGGTTGAAAATGAGAATTAATTTACTGTAGAATTGGAGAAGATGGTTAGTTGTGATACTAATTANTGAGAATTAATTTACTGTAGAATTGGAGAAGATGGTTAGTTGTGATACTAATTAATATATTTAGCTTTTCCATCGTGAAAGATGCTAAAGTAAGATAAAAGAGATCCAATCAAATTTCATAATCAAAGAAAGAGAATCGCATCCAATAGTTTAACTTACTAGTAAAGAAGTAGCTTTGAATCCCAAATACTCAAGGATGGTTAAAATTGTTGCTTCTATATTTGATGTCAAGGGTTCAAGGATTGATACCTCCCTCCCTCCCCTCACCCTTTAAAAAAAAAGAAGAGAAAATGATGGCTTTTTACACACTTTCCTCCATCCCAGGAACATGTCAGGATAAATGAAGGCAAAAATATCCATTTCTTTTTGGCTGTTCTGTAGTTTGCTTCTGCCTTTGTGTCCGTGTGTTAAGGAAAAGTATTCCTATAATTCAGCTAATCATGTTTCAGTGGAAACCAATGGAGGAGATGACTATGCAGTCAATAGTGGAGATGTAAATACATCATTTGTCGAGGGAATTTATAGGATTAGTTTTCCTCAACACAACGTTCACAGCCTTGGAGGCGCAGGCCCTTATTTTTCTTTCATTAACACTCATGCTCTGGAGATAAAATAAAAATTAAGTGGGTGGACCACAAGCAACATAGACATGGCACGTTTGCTTGTAAAGTAAGTTGTGGCACCTAACATTAACAGAGACTCAATATGCTATATATAATATACCACATTGATTATATATACTTCAAAGCCAAGCAGGCCAATACAGGTTCATTACGTTAGATACCTTATAAAATCTTGAAACCGGTTAGAGTTTCATGATCCAAGTCCTCCGTAAAACCTGGTTTTCTTAAATTTCTTTCCATGGATTTCTCTGTTACACTAATAAATCGAAGCCTGGTTTCACCTTCAGAACCAACACCATCAGGCATGCTCGATTTATCAGTAATTGATAGACTGCCAGTCCTACGCTGCAATGCTCGAACACTGCACGTATTCAGATATGGTCCAAAGGCAGCAGAAGTCCTATGCAAAGCCTTGTCAAAGGCTTTGGTTCTGTACTATCCTCTGGCAGGGAGGTTGAATGTTTGTGCAGAAAACCAGCTTCAGGTTGCATGTTCTGGAGAAGGCATTTGGTTTGTAGAGGCATCGGCCAATTGCTCACTGGAGGCAGTAAATTTCTTTGATGATATGGCAGCTATTCCATTCGATAAGCTTCTACCTGATCCTCCTCCTCAAGAAATTGATCCACTGGTCCAAATGCAGGTGAAAAGGGAACATACATACATATGCATTGCATTTTATTTCTTGAACAGCATCTTATTACTTGTCTAGCCCTGGATCCTTTAACTTTAGTGCGTTTCTTCTGCAGATAACACAATTTGAATGCGCTGGATTCGTTGTTGGCCTCATATTTAGCCATAGTATTTGTGATGGACTTGGAGCAGCCCAATTCCTGAATGCAGTGGGAGAATTAGCTAAAGGTGTTGAGCAACTCAGCACCAATCCAATATGGTGTCGAGACTTCCTTCCACCTCCCCCACTACAATTTCATGCCAATTCAATGCCTGCCGATATGCCACTAGCACCCCCAATTCCCGATTATCAGCTGGAGCATGCCAATATAGATATTTCACGAGACCAAATCAATGATCTCAAACAAAATTTTCGAGAATTAACTGGCAAGAATTGCTCTTCCTTCGAAATTGTAGCTGCCAGCCTGTGGAGTCGCCGAACACGTGCAATTAATCTTAATGATGATACAGATATGACTCTGGTGTTCTTCGCAAATTGTCGCCACCTCCTGAATCCACCATTGCCTGTCGGTTTCTACGGCAACTGTTTCTTCCCAGTGACCGTAACAGTTTCAAATCAGACTATAAAAAAAGCATCAAATGCTGAAATTGTGAAATTGATTCAAAAGGCTAAAGCTGGCTTACCAAATGAATTTGGAAAATGGGTTAAGGGTGAGCTGATGAAGGATCCATTCACACCACCTCTTGTTTACACGACATTGTTCATATCCGAGTGGGGACGACTTGGGTTTAACCAGGTTGATTACGGGTGGGGACCTCCTGTGCAGGTTGTTCCGATACAGGGTTCCAGTCTCATCCCTGTTGCCATTATTGGCTCAGTGCCTTCAACAAGAAAAGGAGTCCGATTAATGACATGGTGCGTTGAGAACGCACATCTTCAGCCTTTTGTTAAACAAATGATAAGACTATGAGTATTATCATTTTTATTATTGCAGAAAAATAACTGATCAAGGAGCAATGAGTCAATGACCTCCTCTCTTGATATGTGTTTTTTATTTTTAACATTCTTGGCTTGATACAGAATAAGGAATAACTATGTAATTTATTCTGTCTTCCTTTCCAAGTGAAATAATGAAAATTTCTTTATATTTTCTTCAGGATCACAAATATTAATAATGTACTGTAAGAGCACCACAGTTTTTCCATTCTAAGACCCAAAATCATAAGAATATGCTAAAACACGGGTCTATGTGTGCACGGAGCGCATTGCATTCAATTGATTAATGGTAACTTATTTATGTTAACCAATTGAATACAATGGATGCTGTGCCACGTAGACATATTCTTAGCATTTCTCTTATCATATAAATAATAAAGGTATCATGTAAGTTGTAAGTGGTTCTCAATTCAAAAGACTTTGACTTCTTGGGTTTCCAAAAATTGATTCACGTGGGCTTGGCTTCTTGGACACACCTTCCACTTCTCTCTCTTGGTTATACATATGTCTAGTGTCCATCTCTTTCCAAAAACGTGCAGAGAGTTTTTCTACCATTTTTGCTTCCTTTCTTCTTCCTCTTCCAAATACGACCTGTGACCTTTAATTGAAGGGAACCTTGGTATATTCTTAGGCCCCAAATTAGGGTAAAGGGTGTTGGTTTCTCCATTGCTTTTAGGTCCGGTTTTGGGGGTTAATCTTGGCTATTTTGTGAGATTTCTATATCAATGATCTAAGCCAAGTGAGGGATTGATCTAGTGGTTCTTACACTCTCTAAGGATGGCGATTTGCAAGGATTGGAGGGCTGTTCCTGAGCCTAGAGATTTCCATCCATTCTCGGCCATTTGACAGA
>CAIGRF010403240.1:0-11139 GCA_903798235.1 Fraxinus ornus
TCACACAGCTTGTACTCATCACAGCTTATCTAATTCATTGGTCACAAACAATTAAATCATTTATGACCACCACTTTGACACACTGTTACGCACCGCGACACTCCACACCTCCACCAAAACACAGATCGCACCACGACCACGACCACGCCCCCACACACACACCCAACCGCAACCGCCGTCGCACACACACCCAACAACACTGTTTGGCAGAAACCACCACAAATCTGCAAATATCGGCAAAAATTAGACATACAACCACCACACTCATGCATAGGCACCCAGCACCACCGTTCGAAAGAAATCGCCACTGATCTACAACAAATCTGCAACCATCAACACCGTTTGGAAGAAATAGCCACGGATCTGCAACAATCGGCAACAAATCAGACAAACAACCACCATAACCATCCAATAATTCAAATACGAAAACTAAAAAAAATTGATTCGACAAAGGTCGTTGCGACCGGTGAGGAAGATGGGAGAAGACATAGACGAGAGAGAGATGAGGGGAAGACGATTCGACATCGTGGCGGCGCTTTAAAAAAATGGTTGGATTTGCGAGAGAAGAACGGTGAGGTAGAGGGAAGAAACGGTTGGATCTGTGAAAATTTAGGGAAAGAGACGAGAGAATAGTGAATACAAGAGGGGGAGAGGAGAGGAAGAAGATCCAACGGCTGTGGAGGCGACGGTGGCGTAGAGCAGAGGGGCGGGCAGCGGTATTGAGAGTGGAGAGGTTGATGGATTAATTGATTTTAAGGTTTGGGTAGATATGGTATGAGGAGTTATATAAATGAATTTATTGTAAATAGATATAAAAATATTTTTAAATTATTAATTAAAACCTGATTTTTGTAATATGAAACTTTATTAAGGATTTATGAAAATGGTAATTTAAAAGTAGGGTTGGGCGTAATTTCCTCTTAATTTATCCCTTTCTTGGCCCAACTAGAATCTAACATATTCCTATATATAGGTTGCTTACCCTAGCCCTTTTTAGAGTGTGTAATTTGTGCATTTTGAGAGAAAACGTGGCTGCCTATATTGTAGGAGAGAAAATGTGTTGCTTTGGAGAGTGAAAACCGATGACATCCTCTTTCGTTTTAGTCTCTTCTTTGTGTCTTATTCATTGTTTTTTTTCAAGTGCATTTGTGGCTTGCAAATTAATATCGATATTTTGTCCTTTGTAAGTGAAATTAAGAAGCAAACAAGGTGAATATTGGTTGTGGGTCTTAACCATTTGGATTGATTGTTTGGTAGAGAAAGATAAAAAGAAATTAAGCCCGAAAATCACCGATTTGAAAATTTTGGAGCAAGCTTCCGCAACAATTGGTATAAGAGTTCCTAGGACCTAGGTTGTGAAATTCTAGCCAAAAATCAAGCAAAAAATATGCAAAATCAAAGCAGAAACAGATTGGAAAAATTGTCAAAAATTGTGAAAAATCGAATATGTTTGTGCGTTTTTCAATCAATCCAAAGACCGTTTGAGGAATCCAAACCCATATCCAGTCTCTACAGGTTGAGGCAGAGTCGTTGGTGCTGTTCATGTACTCCATGCGCCGCCATAGACGACGATGAGTGATCCCACACGCAAATAACCTTATCAACGCATGATGACGCGTCTTTAGGATTCCGTCGATGGAGTTTGAAGATAGATTGCTCCTAGAGCCGGTGGACCTTGTGGTGGGGTCGATTTCTGTTTTGTGTAAAATTGTTGTTCTTGACAATTTTGTAATTTGCACGTTTAGGATTCGATCGTAATTGATTGATTTCAGCAATTGTTGGAGGTTTTAGGGAGAATAGTGGCGGTCCTAAAGTGATAAATTTGCATATCTCATTATTTATGGATTGCATATTGGTCCATTCTGGTAATGACTTATCCCGTTTGAGGTACATATGATGAGGAGTGGAATGAAGTTTAAGCAAATGAGTCCAGGTAAGGCTCAAGACAGTAGTGGCTCGAGTGATAAAGGTGGTAAGAAGAAGGGCGGGGTTAGGACTAGTCTGGTGGTAAGCGATGTTACAGTTGTGGTAAGTCTAGACATTTTGTGAGGAATTATCCCAAGAAGAAGGATAAGCAGATGTGTAAGATGGGAGGTGATGCGAATGTGATTATTGGGTCGAGTGATTGTCATAGCGATTATTGAGAGTAAACCTAGTTAGTGTATGTGCATCTATATGTAATTTTTTTGTATATGTGTGATTGTTTAATTCTATTGCATAGTTATATGTTACATTTCCATATGTTTGATATGTGCATTTGCATGAATTGCTACGTTTTCTATTGTGTTATTGATATTTTTTTCCATGACAATTTTATTTTAATACCATGAATAAACTTGATTTGGAGAGATGGTAAAATGTTTCGCTTCACGTTGCCTCACCTCGAAATGGGAAGGGGAAATTAATAAGGGCCCTACCTAGACTTTTTATTTTTTATTTTATTTTTATGTTTTAAATTTACATTGTATTTAGAAGAATAAAAATAATATTATAAATAAATAAATGGGGAAACGGGGTGGGAAATGATGATATTTTAATCTCGATTTAGTCACGCCTCTTCTCGGCGAGACATCGACCGTCTTGTTCGTTGTCGTTCCTATATATTGGTTTGCTAGTAGTAAATGTTTACTATGATGTACCTCGTTTGGAATATAATGATATGTTTTCTTTGCAGTCTTATTTTAATTTCAATTCAAAGTTAACAATTAATTTTAACCATATATTTAATGAAATTCACAACTTTTCAATTACACATTTCATCAACTTTAGTAAAAAAATTTAAAAATTTGATTTTAATCTGCATAAAACTGGGGAAGTTTGTCAAGTTACATGTTGGATAGCAAGTGCATGCATGGTTGAAATTATTTCTTAAGTTATTTTCAAAATAAATAATTTATTTATTTTCAGCTTTAATTAATAAAAAAATATCTATGTTGATCTTTAAATTAAAATAAGTACAACTTTTAAGTTTAGCCAAAAATTCTATATTTATAAATTGAAAAGACTTGATAAGATAAGAAAATCAGTGGCATATCATGGATAAATAACAAAACTAAAGTCAATGGTAATGACTAAGTAGATAAGATAAGATTAGTGTGTCACTATTTATGAAATTAGAGTCCCAAAACCCTTGTTAGGGATGACAGAATAATCAAATCAAAACAAGTTTTGTCATATTTCAATGAATTCTAATGCTGTAACTTCTAGTTTGGCGAAGCACTTTTTACTATATTTTCTCAAGATCTATGCGAAAGTTGAGTAAAATAGAATTTGGTGCAAAAAATTATTGTATTAAACGTGAAGAAAAAAGTTAAAATCTTATTTATAAATTGTCAACTCTATAAAACTATTTAGGCCCTGTTTGAGAGCTCTAATTCATGATATTTTTCATTTTCCAAGTTTTGGTGTGTTTGATAGCCTTCAATTTCCATGGAATTCATTTTCCTCTCTTCCCACTCACGAACCACTTTTCCCACTTTTGAATGAAAATGTTTTCTTGTTGTTTGGGTGGTTTTGGGTTTTCCACCTTCTTTTTTACAATTGGAAAAAATTCTAAATATAATAGTAAAAAAAATTATCACTTTTATTGACAATCTTCATGCAAAAAAAAGTCAAAACGAATGGTATTCGTTGTGATAATTTTTTTTAATTTTAATTTTTTTTGTATTGGAAATTGGAACAAATTCTAGACCCAATGGTAAAAAAAATTATCACTTTAATGAACAATTTTCATGAAAAACAAAACCAAATGGACACCAAACTCTCAATATTTTTCAGGTAGAAAATTATATCAATCAAACACAATTAATTATAATTTTCAGTAAAATAATTTCTAGACAATTCAATTCTATGTAATTCATTTTCTTTCCACCCATTTTCCACATTTGCAATCAAACTAACCCATAGTGTTGGGAAGTTTTACTCCTCCCACCCACAACTACAACTAAATTACTTGCTTTCGTTTTTGTTGCCAAATAAAAATAGCATAAATCCATTTTTTTTTCTTTTCTTTTTTCTTTTTTTTGCTAGAGTAAGTCTAATAATAGTTCTGGCAAGATGAGGTTAATTATTGTAAAGAAAACATGAATTGTATATATCACAAGAAGAATGGCCAAAATTAAAGGTTAATGGGTAAATTTTCAAGTGTATTTTGTTAAGCTCAATAAATTCCTATAAGTTTACACATAAATTAAGTGGGTGTTTGGTGGCGATTAAAATTAGATTTTTATTAACTTGGTACTTTGGGACTCATGATATCTAGTTCTCATGTTGAGCATAACCACCACTTAATTTAGAGGGGGTTAGGTGATGAGTAATATTAGATTTTTATTAAATTGTGATAGACGTTTTTGAAATGTGTGGTTGAAAAACACTATGACTCATGAAAGATGTGATTACTATTAATTGTTTGACTTTGACTTAAATTAAAATCTGATTTTAATCCGAAACAAATATGGCCTAAATGACAAATCTTCTATTCATCAAATTTGAGAATAAATAGTTAATTATTTTAGTCTCTAAATTTCATGTAGCTTACTAAAACTTTGTAATTTTTAGTACTTGTACCTGTATTGACTTTGAATTATTCAAATTGGAGTTTCTTACTTAATTTGGATAATGTATTAAAAGTTAGAGAGAAGGGAAAGGGATGTTAAAAGCATCATAGGATCAGGACAAGTAAAACAATCCTCTTAGAAAGGAACAAGTCTTTGGTGCATTTTCAATTGATCGTGGACCATGGAATTTATAACCTATCATACTCGATATACATCAAATCAGTTTTTCCCAAGAAAAAAAATAAATCCATGGTAATTTTTTTGTTTCATAGTTGAATTATAAAATGACATACCGCTAGTCGAAAGCCTTTTCTTATAGAAAAAAGAATCGACTTATCATTCTTTACAAGTCGTACATCATTTCCCGATAGAATTATTTCTCAAGACTGAATCCATACTCCCACTGATAAAGGAAAACATTCACCAAATTCCTTAGGGTTTTAATCTCTCTCTTTTTTCTGAATAATCATGTAATTATTTGTGGGACACAACATTATCAAGAAGTAATTATCGATTAATCATTTTGTAAGGGGGACGTGTTAAGACTGATTGTAATTCTATTTTTATATCGTGCGCAATTTGTAAAGGATTTTCCTTCTGTCATTAATGGAAACACATGATGAAGAAATGTCCAACTGCATGATAACATCCTTTTTCTTTTTACTGTAGAACAGATATACATTAGTTAATCCCTCTTTCTCTCTCTCGATGAAGAAAAAAAATTTATTACAACTCACGGGCAAGCTCATCAAATTTTTTAAAGTTCAAAAAAGGGTATCCACAAACCCTATATTTATATAGACGGGACCAAGCCAAAACAAGAACATAAAAACATCTTAGACAGACCTCAGTACAAGTTGTGGTGGAGATCCATTTTCTTTCATTGAAAAACAGCGACAAAAATCAAACTAACACATTCTACACTTATTGTTATCTGTTCGGTCTTTTCACAGAAAGAAGGGAAAGAATTTGCCGGCCGGAAGGATATAATTACCTGCAACTCTGCATGCAAAAGAATTGAATCTAGACATAGTTTATACAGTATATATATAGTTGAGTTTCATCTAACTCTGGATTAATGCTTGCTGTGTCGCCTTTGAGGAACAGTACTAACAATGAAAGGGAAAGTGAGATGGAGGCTTTCTCCATGGAAGGTGATGAGTTCCCTGATATTTCCAGTGGGAATTTGCTTGACAGTATTGATTTTGAAGATCTTTTTGTTGGGATCAACGATGGAGATTTGTTGCCTGATTTGGAGATGGACCCCGAAATTCTTGCTGAATTTTCAATTAGTAGTGGTGAAGAATCGGAGATTAACTCATCAACTCCTGTATCAGTGACAATTGAGAAAGTGGTTGAGGGTCGGGTCGAAAAATCAGCCACGGATACTGGTTCGGAGTCGAGCAGCTTGATTCTTGGAAAGGAAAATGTGAGTAAAACGGAAGAATCAGCTGTAGTTAATCAATCTCATAAGGAAGCTGATAAAAGAAGAAAATCATCGGCACAATCGAAAAATCAACCGGGCAAGAGGAAGGTGAAGGTAATTAATATTCAATAGTTTTAGGGTTAGGTTTTATGTGTCCATATATTAAAGTCACTTTTTGAATCAAAAGCTAAATGGAATTTAAATCTCTTTCATATTTATAGTTTTTCACAAACTTCATGGGAAGAAATCCTCACGAGAATCAGCTTCTACTGAACCCAGTCGTCAAGGGTGGATTCAATTTTTTAAGGCACCACGTATACAACTTTTATAATTAGTAGCGGTGAAAATTGGATATATTAGATTATTTTACTTTCTCCGATGTCATTTTATGTACCTTTTTGCAAGTGAGAGACAAAGTTTTATGGCTTTTTATGTATACGGATTTAGCTCGTATTTCAAGAAAAGATGAACAGTTTTATTGAACGGCTTGTAGGTGGATTGGACACCAGAGCTACACAGGCGTTTTGTGCAAGCAGTGGAGCAACTGGGTGTGGATAAGGCTGTGCCTTCAAGGATTTTGGAGCTTATGGGGATTGATTGTCTCACTCGCCATAACATTGCCAGCCATCTTCAGGTATTCACGTGAATATAAATACTTCAATTTCTTCTCATGTTTATGCTTAGGATTTGTTCAAATTTTCTTGTTCTTGTGTTTTGTGTTCTCTTTATTTTCGGCTTTCTTTTGCATATGGAATTGAAATTTCCATCTAATATTATAGGGCTAGATCTAGTTATAGAGCATGGTGACTGTGATTAAATTAGCTCCATTTTGCACTTAGAAAATTGTGTAACCAGTTTCAACACATGTTACAGCATCCAAGAATC
Source organism: Fraxinus ornus (assembly GCA_903798235.1). Lineage (NCBI taxonomy): Eukaryota > Viridiplantae > Streptophyta > Magnoliopsida > Lamiales > Oleaceae > Fraxinus > Fraxinus ornus. The sequence goes on from CAIGRF010403240.1 coordinate 6,868, forward strand.
AAAATGTACAAGATCAAGATGTTGAAAGAACATAGAAAAGTTTGGCATTGCATGATATATTTCTTGTCCTTTAACTATTTGTCTCGAAGTCACAGGTAATTTGCTCGATGAAAACTTTTACAATTTCATCTCATAATAACATAATTGTTTTCAAGATTGGATATTCTTAGAAAGAATGTTAGATCCCTCATGATATTTGAAAATTTGTGCTTCACTTGTACTGGTAATGTCAAAACTCCTACAAATCAAGAATTATGGATTCTCTCAAATGGAGAAATGATGAAAATATGGACATATAGATAAGTGGGATTAATTCAAATAGCCACTTTATCATGTATTATATGTGGATTCCAATTATTTCAGAATAATTAAAACAAGAACAGTCTTCAGTGCACAAGTAATTAATCAAGTAAAAATAAGCCTACTGAAAGTAATTTTCTTTGAATTATGCAGAAATATCGATCACATCGGAAACACTTGCTGGCTCGAGAAGCGGAAGCGGTAAGTTGGAGCCAGAGGCGGAAAATGTACGGCACCTCCGCAGGAAGGGCAGGGAAGAGAGATGTGAACCCTTGGCTTGCACCCACCATGGGATTCCCTCCAATTACACCAATTCCACATTTTAGACCTTTGCATGTATGGGGTCACCCCTCGGTCGACCAGTCCATGATGAATATGTGGCCTAAACATTTAGCCCCTTCACCGCCTCCTCCAACCCCACCGCCAGCTTGGGTACCAGCTCAACCACCTCATGCACCACTGCCGCCGGCTGGAGACCCTTTTTGGTTTTCCCACCACCAACTTGTAAGTGCGTAAGACGCACACGGACCTTCGAATTCATTAAAGTAATAATAGCATGACACTTCGAATTCGATATTAAATTTTTTTTTTTTTCACTAACTAGTGGAAAACTTATGAGAAGTTACAATGCCCATCACAGAATAGTGCACCTACACTTCCATCTACCCTCTCTAATGGCATTGTTTTTTCGTCTTTACGTGTAGATTCCAACACCAGGAACGCCTTGTTTTCCACCACATATGCCGCCTGCGGTAATAATTCAATCTTTAGTACTCTTTTGTAGTTTTTGTCAATTGTATCTGTACTTGGTTTTGAAGATGACTAACTCCATTGAATTGATGATAGCAGAGATTTCCGAGTACACCGGTCCCCGGCATCCCACCACCTGCCATATACAAAATAGACCCCGGTGTTGGTGTCCCGCCCTTACCCTCTGGACAAACACTGCCTCATCCTCCATTGGATTTTCACCCTGTGAGGCTTCTTTCCCTTTGTTTCCAGCGGATTCTTACAGCGAATCATTGAATGATTTATATTATGAATTTTCTTATTAATTTTTTTCACGTGAATTTTTGTAACAGTCAAAGGAGAGTATAGATGCAGCCATTGGAGATGCTCTATCAAAGCCATGGCTGCCACTTCCGCTTGGATTGAAGCCTCCATCCACTGATAGTGTTATGGTGGAACTGCAACATCAAGGAATATCAAAAGTACCACCATCTTGTGCTTGAATTCTCCATCGGCTTCGGTTTGGAGTTTTTTCGAGCCAAAAACATATATATCAAACCCCTCAATTTGACGACATTTCCAGCACGGATCGATGCAAGTAATCGTTTAATTTTTCACGTCTTTTTTCTCCTTTTTTTGTTACTGTTCTTATTTTCTTGTATGCTAGAACTATGCATATTATCAAACATGGGACATTAATTTTTGTAATGTTAATTATCATATGTATAAGAGTGTTTTCACGGCCTTTTTGGATGTCCCTTCACAATATCCATATTACCGTTGCATTTCATAGTCATAGTTATAAGAGTAGATATATTGACTCGGCCAAATCGCCGAATATCAAGTATCCATGTACATGAGAACTAAGTACAAAATTATAAAATATTTCGTTTGACAATTTTATAAGCAATATACGACCGTTGGACATTGATTTTAGGGGCCAACTTCTGATTATCAAATAATCAAAAGTTGTTTTGAGAATCATCAAAATAATAATATCTTTTTTAGGGCCTGTTTGAGCCTGATTTTAATCTAAATCAAAGTCAAACAATCAATATCAATCACATCTTTCATGGGTTCCACATTTTTTCAACCACACATTTCAAAAACTTCTATCACAATCTACTTAAAATTTGATTTAAATATACACCAAACACCCTCTTAGATCCTGCTTTTAGCTTTTCCACTTATTCATTAGTATATACCAATTAACCTTAATTATATAAGGTAAATCGTTTTATGTACTATATTTATTAATGTTCCAATAATAAAGCATCTTTCATTCCATAGTTCAAGTTAAAGATAATTAAATTTATCTTATGTTTTTTTCTTATTCTATGAAATGGAGAAGTTGAGAACCGAATTGCAGGAAGTCTGATGCATAAAAGAGAAATTATTTCAATATTTTTCAACTATATATATTGGTTATACTTTTGTTTTGTAATTTTATAAACTCTGAAATTTTAATAGATTTTAATATATTTATTATTATTTTTTCAGCACAACTACATATGATTATCTTAAAAGTAGAACAATATCAAACTAACTTACATTATCTTTAAAAATCTTGTAAGATTGTCCATTCACAATATTAGAAGAGAAATGTTACATTCACATCCTTTTTAAACATACATTTTGACAGCCTTCTTACATGGGGTGTGGGGCCCACAATCGCTGGCCCCACCCCCATGTGAGAGGGCTGTCAAATTTAATGTGTAAAAATGTTGTACATTTAGCCTTTCTCATAATAGAAAATTTCACCGAATAACTATTAGAAAAAATACAATCAATCTAACAAAAATAGGATAAGGACAATTTTTAAATTTATCGACCAATGAGAAATTTACCCTAATTGTGGGGAAAACCGATTTCAACGAATATGCTAGCACATGATAAAAGTACTCTAGCAGAATCAAACTCAATAATATCATTTTCGTTTTCTCTAGGGTAAAATTTGGGTGGTCCCCGAACTTCGCATTCTATTCGAATATTTCTCTAAACTTTAAAATGGATTTTGTTAGTCATTTAACTTAACAAAGTCTACGATGTTAACAAGAAGGACAAAGTATGTTTTGAAGTTTAAGAACATTATTCGCTGAGGATGTAAAGTTCGGGAACCAAAAAAATTAACTCTTTTCCAAGAGAACCTATTTTACAAAATTTGGGTTTGTTTGATACACAAAGATAGAAAGAAATTATAATTCCATGTTAGTTGGAATATAAAAATCCACCAAATCCATAGGAATTCGTTTTTCATTAAAACCAAGAAAATGCAGTTTAAAGCGGCTGTATCTTGGAATTCGATTTTCATTTACACGTTGCAATCAAACGGACCAAGTGAAATTCGTTTTACTCGAATGTGATATTTTTCATGAAATTCGTTGCAATTAAACATGGCCTAAACTTACCCATTCATTAATTCTTGGTCCCCAATCCCGTTATATTGATCATATACTATCATTGCCACCGCCATTGCCCTTGGCTTCCTAACCTTTAGGCAAGACTAGGGTGGGGGCGGAAAAGGGGCATAAAGTAATAGACGTGGGGTGGCAAGAAAAGATGACGGCAAGGAAGGGGGTGGTAAGACGAGCATGTTTGTTAAGCTTCGTGATTTTACTAAGTATATAAATGACGAAGTTTTAAAAAGAATTTTTTATTGATTCAACTTGGAAACAAGTAATATTTTAACATTAAAGTAACAATTACTTTAATCTAGTAACTTTTATACTTAAAAGTATATTATATTATCTATAGCCTGTTTGATAGAAATTAAAATCAGATTAAAATTGAAAAATTAGTCGTTATTGTTGACTTTTATTAGACGGGTGGGTCCCAATAACGGTCATATTTTCAATTTTAATTGAATTTTAATTGTCACCAAACAGGCTCCTAAACATATTTAAATATAGAAAGAAAAGTCGTATATAGAAAGAAAAAAAAATAGGGGCATGAATAATGAGTCATTCCAAATTATTTAAATCCATGTCGTGGACAATATTTCGGTATTAATCTTTTGCTATGAGATTATTCGTTGTTTATTTTCAACATTAGTAAGTTCTTTTTCAAAATCTTTTCAATAATTGAGGGCGGATCTTGGGGACTGGACTGGGTTGTAGACCGATCCAAATCTATTTTGGAAGTTCAAAATAATTTTTTGAACCATGCTAGATGTACACACTTGGTTCACACTAAATTTCGCATCCCTCTTACATGGTAGAGCCCGCGATTGTGAGCCACACACCC
>CAIGRF010403240.1:31548-46318 GCA_903798235.1 Fraxinus ornus
CCACCACCACAGCCAACATCTCAACCACCACCAAAAATATTAGATCCACAGAAACACACATCAACACCACACAATCGTACCTCAACCTCCACCATAGTACCATCACCACGCAAATCTGCAACTCATCACCACACAAACACACATCAACACCACTTCCAGTCGAGATAGAGAGAGTAACATGTTCTTCCAATTGCCATTTTGCCACTTTCCTAAAAGTGCATTTGGAGGCAGGAGGGAGAGGAAGGGGGAATCGCAGTAGCGTCACGACAGTAGCGTTCGACGCTGTGACAATGTGAAGAATGTAGGAAGAATGAGGAGAAGAGGGAGGCGGCAGTCGGTTGTTGACGCTGCTGGGTGACGAGGAGGAAGGAGGAGAAGAGGGAGGTGGTGGTCGGTTGTTGTTGGAGAGAAGTGAGAGAATTGATTATTTAGGGTTAGGAAATTTGGAGAGGGGGTGGGGTGAGTAATTTAATTTTATAATATTATTATTAATAATATTAATTGTGAAATAAATACCTGAGTTTTGATTAAAAAACGTTAAAATCTGATTTTTTTTTTTTAAATGTGAAAGAAGATGTTTGGCTTAGTGTAATTACCACAAATTCTAATGTAAGGAAGCCCATTCTATAAAATAAAAAGCCCATTGTGTTACAATATTGGGCAACACGAAAACTCTTTACTTTATACACATCTGGCGCACTTTAGCCTCAGCTTAAGCAGGGTTCTTCCTTCCTTTCCCCAATATCTCTTCTTAAATTCAAAATTTGGATCTTTTTGTTATTGAGATTCGAAAACTCGGTTCACAGTTACTCAATTCTAGGGTTTTAGTTGCTATTAATCTACATGGCACCGGCGGCAGATCCGAACAGTACTGGAAGCACCGGTGGCGGAGCCACCAGAGACCAGGCATCAGTCAAGGTCCCTGCCAAAGACCCTAAAAAGAAGGACGAGAAGAAAGACGAAGATCTTGTAAGTTCGCGAAGAAAGTAATGTTATGTATCTAGTAAATTAATGCAAAAATCTAAACTTTGTTCCTCAGCTCGATTGATTATTAATTTTTGTTATTTAGATCAAGAATACATTTGTTAATTTGTTATTTTAACTTGGTTGGTGATTCATTGTTTAATGAATTTTTATGCTGTTACTTTGTGTTTTAGTCCGAGGAGGATTTGGCGTTAAAACAACAGTTGGAGTTGTATGTAGAGAGGGCTCAGGATTCCGATCCCGGATTGCAGAAAGCTGCGCTAGAAAGCATGAGGTTTGTAGGTTTTTTTTTTTTAATTATTATTTATTTATTCCTGTTCAGAAAATTGGATGTGTTTTAATTTAGTTTCTTTGGGAAAAAAAATTATATCTAATTTCTTCTTGGTGAACTTTAAATTAAATGCTGAGAAGTGGTTCCTCAAAAGGACCTACCAAGCTTTCTATTGAAATCTGGAATTAAAAAAAGAAGTGTATTCTTGGTATCCAAAATGGGTCTCACAGCAACCAAAACCTATACGGGTTGCATCCCCTTTTGAATTTGTATTATGTTAAAGACAGAAAACACGTGGTCAGTATTTTAAATGTTAATGCTTTGTGGTTTAGTTTGGGGGTGAGATGAATTCTAATCAAAATGCCCATTTCTGAATTAACTAAGATTGCATGGTGAAGTTCTGAATATATGATATAGTACTCTGACAAGTTCCATCTACATTACTTAATGCAAGTCTAGCAAGGAAGAGGCCTTGTTTGCAAGTTTGGAAACCAGTAGTCGAACCTGTTGCCTTTGTTTGTGCTCAGTCGCCCGTTAATTTTGATGGAATGTCTCACTATCCTAGTATTGAAAAGTAGGGAAGGAATTAGTCCATCTAGTAGCACTTTTGAATGGTGTATCTCAAGTGTGTATTGTGTAGAACAATACAAATTGGTGGATGGGTCACATTTTGATATCTCTTAGTATTGTGATAGAATAGAGTAATAATTATTTCCTGGTCAGGGAATGTAAAATTGGACTAGTCAAATCTTTACATATTTTACTGGTTACTTTATGAGGATCAATCTGATCTGCTTAATGATCTAATATGAAAGGACTCCTACCTTCTAATGATTTTCATAAGCTATAAATTTGATGTTTATATTTGCTTCTTTAGGCAGGAGATTCGTACTGCAACAAGTTCTATGACTTCAGTTCCAAAGCCATTGAAATTCTTGCGTCCTCATTATGGAACTCTGCAGGCGCATTATGAGAAAATGGCTGATTCTGGTTTAAAGGTAAAAACTGTTTAAAAATCTGTGCTCACGTATGCCAGTCTTTCACACAAAATATCTCTAATAATTGTTTTCTTTTATGCAGAAACTCCTAGCCGATATACTTTCTGTTTTGGCTTTGACAATGTCTCCAGAAGGAGAAAGGGTAGGCCATATTTTTTATCCTATGCAGTTGTATAAAGTTCTCTCATATTGGTATCTTAAATATTCTTATATTCATGGAATGTATGTCTACTCTTGCATGAATTATTTGAAAAAAATTAGCAAAATGATAAATATGACTAATTCTACATGCTGTTTATATTAATACTAGAACGACATTTTATTTATACTAAAAATTTAAGGCTAACTGAGTAAGAAACTGAAATAAAACTAAGAGTTACAAACTTGATAGAATGGTATAACACCATTCTTTTTATTGTGCAAGCACAGAATGAGTACTTATGGACCTTATAGTCCGTAAACCTAATATAATTAGGAAGATGTTAACTTTTGCCCCTTGGATTGGACAATTAGTGAGTTTGATTAAGTAGGATAGCAGATGCTTGCAGTGCTGTTGGAAGCATTTTTGCTGTTTTTAGTTTTTGTGCCCTCCGTTTTATGAGCATCTGCAATCATCTCATACGGTCTTTGTTTGCTTTATGATTACCTGTTTTATGGTCGTTTCTTTCAGCTACCAGTAATTGCTTATTGGACCCCACCCATATATAAGTTACAAAAGGATAAAAAATTACAGCTCTTTTTCTATGAAGTAATTTGAATTCAATTGTATAAATCATGAATACATCTACTGTTAAATTTTAACTGAGAGTAAGTAAATACACTTAGCCTCTGTTTGGGAAGAATTTATAGATGGTTTGATAATTTATAAATAAATAGAAAAACTTGTAGATTAGTAAATAGTTGTTGTGGGTCCATTGAAATATGTGGTTGAAAATGAAATTGTTTATAAATTAGCCAAACAGAGGCTTAGCAACTCAAATTAAGCACAAAAGTGGATACCATGACCACATATTTAAGTTCAGAAGTTCCAATATAGAATGTTGTTAAGATATTCCCCTAGGCTGAATGATTGGTTATAGACTTATAGTATATCCTTGACCTCTCTCTCTCTCTCTCTCTCTCTCAAATTCTGATGGAGTGAGGATTTTATCCATAAATAGTGCACCTATAAGTTACTTAAATTTTAAAATAGTCCTTTCCCATTCTGCTCTCAAGCTCAATACAAGGTACATAAAACAACTGTATCCCATAAAAGAAGTTTGCAAGCATTTTTAGGATAAAAACATTTTCTTGAGTTCATTATGTGTGAATTAATGAAGTCCAAAGATTCACTCCCACATCATTAGCAAGTCATTTCTCAGGTCATCAAGACTTTTTTGAAGTCAGATGTGCATATAAATCTTTTTTCCATTTTATTTTGTGATAAAAGCCATTCATTTGTCGATAAGGGTTTAGGCCAACTTACCTAAAATTGGAAGGTCTCACATTTATGATGGGCCTATATTTCTTACTAGTTATGTATATTATTTTATTGAGATTGAATCTTAGGTTTATCTTGAAAGCTATGGGTGTATGATACATTTAATTATTTATTCAATTACTAATGTTGCAGGCAAGCTTGAAATATAGGCTGCTAGGTTCCGAAGGTGATATTGGTTCATGGGGTCACGAGTATGTCAGGTGAGGATTTCTGACCATTATTTAAGCTATTTTGGCTTCAAATAACGTTCACACAAGTGTGTGATTTTGACATTACTGCCTAATCTTTGCGTTTCATTCTTTTCTTCATCACACATTATTTCTGTTAATATAATTGAGTATGAATAACGTGGTACTTTATTATTGTGTTAGAGGTTCACATACTTGTGTATGACATGTCCATGTTAGTGTGAGATTCACCGTGTCACCGTGTGATGCATCGACACGGAAGGTGTTTGGTACACGATTTTTCTAAAAAGCATGTATATACCCCAATAAGTTCAGTAAAATTCTTAAAAAAAATTATTTGGACAGTATAACTTGATTTTTATACTTCATATTAATTTTTCTTATTGAAATCTTTTACATAAGAATACTTATTTGTTATATTATAGTAATGTTAAATTATGTCTATTACAATATTACTACAATGAAGAAAGGAAAATGTCTATGGTAGAATGTTCGAAGAGTGTCAGTATCCGACACGACATGGTAGTGTCGAACACGGATACGTCACTCTAGTTGAAGTGTCCATGCAACATGGTTCACAATAAATCTATTTCTTCATTATTGAAAGTAAAGGATCCATATCCTGGGCCCCCGTCCGAGAATTGAGTGTGTGAAATGAGTACTTGGTGTTTATTATTTATCAGAAGGATACAGTGCAACACAACTTTATCAAACCAGAAATTTTAATTTCATGTATTTTCAAAATATCCTTTTTGTAGTGCATGAAATGACTTTTCATCTGTATGGTTTTGGGGTCATATTTTTTCAATTGTTGGAGTTTTGTAATGGAAATTTATTCCAAGCTGTTCTTTATTTGAATGTTAAATTTTTTTGCAGGAACTTGGCTGGGGAAATATCCCAAGAGTATGCAAAACGGCAGGTTGGAACTTCTACCATATTGGATACCATCACAGATCGAATTGGTTTTAGTATAGCTCTTTAGTGAACTTCTTGATGGATGCTTGTGTTTGCGTTTATATTTCAGAGAGAGATAAAATCTTGAGTGGTGGTTTATCAAGTTCTTATGTGATTCTTTTACTTTCACACATCTGACTATCGGTGCCACTATGTTAACGAGTTAAAAAATTGCTCGATTCTGTTAGTATTTCTTGATGGATGCTTGTGTTTGAGTTTATATTCCAAAGATTGATATAAAGTCTTGAGTGGTGGTTTATCAAATTTTTATGTGACGCTTTAACTTTCAGACATATGACTAACAGTGCCACTATGGCAACGTGTTAAAAAAAATTGCTCGATACTGTTAGTATTACTGATTAATTGGTAGAACCAATAAATGGTTCTGCACGCAGAATAGCTGAATTAAAAAGAATTTATAAGCATGTTTCTTTCTGTGACATCTTTTCAGACTGAGGAAGCCTTAATTGATGATCTAATGGAGCTGGTGGGGCAGATTGTTGCTTTCCATATGAAGGTAAATTTTTTTTTCCTTGTGTTTTATTTGGATAAAGATATTTTGCTTTGAACTGATGCATGACAGTGCATGACCTGGTTAGTTAATTGTTCTGTTTAGCTGTGATTTTTGACCACTAGCAATCTCATCAATGAGTTTCCAATCATTGTCAATGCATATATGCTAGTTTTTTTCTGGAACAAAATTTATGGAATCTCTTTTTTTAACCCTTTCATTTGCAGCACAATGCTGAACCCGAGGCGGTAGATCTTCTAATGGAGGTACTTTTAATCCTTCATAACTGGATCTCAAAAAATTACAAAAATACTTGTAAGAAAAAAAAAAAAAAGAATGTATTTGTGATCTAGACATTTTGTTGTCCAGGTGGAAGACCTTGATCTGTTAGTGGAGCATGTAGACAATGCTAACTATAAGAGGACATGCCTATACCTTACTAGTTCGGCAAAGTAAGTATATTCCATAAACAGTCGTTGGAAGTTTCTATGTGATATGTCTGGACTCTTTTATCCTTTTGTGGAATTTGTTTAAAAATCACCCATCCTCATCTGGACCACACTGAAATATTTGATGCATCATCATGCAGTGGATATAATGTGCAAGAAAGTATTGGCCATTTGAACTCTGTTATTCTTCCCCGATTGCCATTTTAATTTAAGCTATGATTATTATTTGATCTAGAATGTATCACCTTGTAGATGCAAGTTATCATTCTTTTCCAAATATTTCATGGTTTAATCATTGTATTGGTAGATATGTTCTGTGGAAAATATATCTGTTGCCAAGTCTAGGTTTCGAGTACATTAGCACATTCTTATAACCAAGCATTACTGCACTGAGCTACAACCAGCTGGTGCTGTTGTCTTACCTCTAATATAGAGTGGCAAGGTATTTGACAGTTTCATGCATGATAGAATTGATGGAACAGGTTAAGCAAAACCTTCGGTGTTATTTGCTATGTTAGAGCATCCTACTATTAATTCAAAGATCACTGGTCACCTGTAATCTGTAAAATAAGCTATTATTGTCATAGGATTGTCTTCATTATGAAGCCAAGTGACATATAATAGCACTTTTGGAAGGTTTGCTCTCCCCCCATCCGTCCTTCTAAACTGGTAATTACGAGGAGAGTGCATTTTGTTCGGCGTTCATCTGCAGTAACCGTATTATCTGGGATGCTAGATAGAACTTCTAAAAATCTTTTGTTCCTTGGGGTGAATTTTTCTTGTTATCACTCATTCAAATACATTATAATGTGGATCTTAATAAGGCCTTGTTGGGTAAATGGTTGTGGCGATTCGGAGTGGAGAGGGAGAGTTTTTGGAGAGATATTATAGGGGCAAAATATGGTGTTATGGAGGGGGATGATGCTCAGGTGAGAGACGTGGTTCTTATGGGGTGAGTTTGTGGCGGTATATCCAGTGAGGGTGGAGCGACTTTCAGGCTCGGTTGTCTTTTATAGTGGGGAATGGAAATACCATCAACTTTTGGGATGACTGTTGGTGTAGAGATCAACCGCTTAAGGTGAGATTTCCTTCTTTGTATCGTATTGCACTGGAGCCTTATGTCATGGTGAGTGATGTTTTAAATATCTATAATGGGAGCTCTAGTTGGAACATTGTTTTTGGCTGGGGTTTGCAGGACTGAGAATTGGATGATTATGCGCTGCTTTTAACATCTTTATACGAGGTACATATCAGGACAGGAGAATGTGATTGTAGCAGATGGAGGTTGACGCGAGATGGTATTTTTTTAGTTCGCACTTATTTTAGATCGTTATTGGGTCTTGTAGAGAGTTCATTCCCTTGGAAGATGGTATGAAAGTGTAAACTGCCCCCACTTGTGGATTTTTACTATGGACGATGGTTAGAGGACAGGTGCTAACGATGGATAACCTCCGTATAAAGGATTTTTATGTTATAGAGGGGTGCTATAAGGGATGTGGAGACGATTGATCACTTATTCCTTCATTGTGATGTTGCTCGTTTACTGTGGAATGATGTTCTGGTGTCGCAACATATGGATTGGGTGTTACCGAGGCGTATGGGAGACATGTTAAAGGCATGGAGGAAAAAGTTTCGAGACAAGGATAACAAACTTGTATGAGACCTTATTTCGGGCTGTATCGTATGGTGTGTGTTGAGAGAAAGAAACAATCGTTGTTTTGAAGGCTAATCACGGACAATAGAGCAGATTAGAGAATTGTTTTATTTACATTGTAGACTTGGCTTAATGCTATGGCTATTAGGCATATAGATGGACTGTCTAATTTCATGTTGTTACTTTCCGATTTAAATTGATAATACACTTCCTGTGTATTATACATTGATTAATAAAATACTTGATTATCTTTAAAAAAAAATAAAAAATAATGTGGATCTAGGGCTTGGAATTTTAGGAACTCTTCATCAACAAAATTTCCCATTTATAACTCATTAATTAATAGAAATAGCACTGGTTGTTGTACAAGGCTCTAACCTATGTTTACTGTTGTATCGTTTCAGATACCTTCCTGGACCAGATGATATGTTAGTTTTGGATATTGCATACACAATTTATATGAAATTTGAAGAGTTTCCTAGAGCATTGCAGATTGCTTTGTACCTTGACAACATGCAGGTTTGTACTCACAAGGACTAAGCAATTCTTACTTCTATGGTCTTAAAAGTATGGAGTAATTTTGATCAAATTCTCTTGTATGATAAGGCATGCGGTTGTACTACATGTACATAATGATTTACATATACATGATATGGTGAGATATGATTGTATCAGAATTTCTTAAACCAAAAAAATAAATAAATAAAAGTTCTCTCTTTTTGACGCCCCATTTGTATGTAAACCATTATGTAACTTCATTATGTACAAGTAGCATTATTCTAAGGCATCAATAGACACAAATGTCTGGATCCCAATTATAAAATGCACGTCTTATTTCTACAAAGAGAGAGAGAGAGAGGAAAAAAAATAAAATAAGAGATCCATGCTTTCTCCTTTTTCGAATTTGACTCTTACACCTGGGTATTCATTTGCAGTATGTAAAGCAGGTTTTCACCTCTTGTAATGATCTTCGAAAGAAGCAGCAATTTTGCTTTATCCTTGCTCGCCATGTAAGTCCCCTTGAATTTTGCTTCTGCATTCATCTATACTGCCTGTTCTTGTCCCAGGTGCCTTTTTTTTTGGTGAAAGGGAGGGACTAAGTCTGACCAGAATACAGTTGTGACGTAATGTAGAATGGATACTCACCCACAATTTAAATCTTGACCTAATATTGGTTGTGTTTCATCATTGGCTTGCTTTTTATTTACCACTCATGATTTTACAGTTTGATGTAGAATTGGAGAAAAAAAATAAGGAATCGCCAAATTGATTGTTATTATAGTGAACTCTGGTCTAATCTGTCCCAATCCTTATGTGTTACTTGCGGACCGGTGGGTAAAGTGTGTACAGATTCTCATTGTGCACTCAGGTACTGATGAGTTGTGCTACAGATGATCACAAATTCTTTTGGGCTGGAGGGTTTGTACTTAGAGAGCGAGCCACTGCAGTTTGGGGCTAGAAATAGAATTCTGTCTGTCTTTGTTGCTCTTAATTAATCTATATACTTAAAAGGTCACCAAACTGCATGGTCTTTTACAGGGAATTACTTTTGAACTTGATGATGAAATGTCTCCAGAAGATGAAGAAAGGGAGGCTCTGCAAGAAATCATCAATAATACGAAACTGAATGAAGGGTATCTTACACTTGCTCGTGATATAGAGGTCATGGAGCCCAAATCTCCTGAGGATATTTACAAGGTCTGGATCTAGTGGATTTCTCCTTACCTCTGTTAGGATTTTGGAGACTGATCTTTTAGCATATTTGAGGTTATCTTGAACATTAAGTTATTTTTTTCATAATAATTTGCCCGAGTTCTCAGGCACATTTACTTGATGGCCGAGCTAGTGGTGGGGGAAGTGTTGATTCTGCTAGACAGAACTTGGCAGGAACATTTGTTAACGCATTTGTAAATGCTGGCTTCGGTCAGGTAAATATTTTTATTTTTTTATTTTTTTATGAAGAGTAGGTTCATTCTAGGATTGGAAAAGGATTGGTTCTTTGTCAATGTTCTCAAACTGCCTAATTTTTATTTGTTCAGGATAAGTTGATGACAGTTCCATCAGAGGCATCAAGCGGTGGTTCTTCAACAAGCTGGCTTTTCAAAAATAAGGATCATGGAAAGGCCAGTGCTGCAGCAAGTCTGGTATGTGCCTTAGGTCATTTTATTTTTTCCCTGTAATGTGAAGGCATCCTGATCATGCTATGTCACTATTACAGGGTATGATTCTGCTTTGGGATGTTGATTCTGGACTTGCGCAACTCGACAAATATTTCCACAGTACTGACACGCATGTCATTGCGGGAGCATTACTAGGAGTCGGGATCGTAAATTGTGGTATCAAGAATGACTGTGATCCGGTAAGTCCAAATTTATAAAATTGATTGAAGTCTTGCATACAGACACATTTCCTGAAAAATCTCACTTTTGTTCACATGGATTGATCGTCAATATTAACAAATATTTGACCAAATCTTTTCTTACATCATATTAATTTGTTCTCTCAGGCATTGGCTCTTTTAGCGGATTATATAGACAAAGAAGATTCTTCAATTAGAATAGGTGCAATAATGGGCCTAGGACTGGCATATGCTGGGTCTCAAAATGAACAGGTGAGTTTCTGTTTGATCAACCCAGTAGAAATTGATGATTGTTCTAAATCTTATGACCTTATTTCTGAAATTTATTTAACAATATTTGAGTAGCCCATAGCTAGCTCTCTCCACGCGTTTCCATTTTTCATGTCCGCTTGAGAAGAACCTGTGTTTGCCTAAATCTGACTATCTATGTTATTACTTCTTTCCAGATTCGAAGTAAATTAACCCCCATACTTGGAGATGCAAAGTCATCACTTGATGTGATTGCATTTACTGCAATCTCTCTAGGCTTGGTATATGTAGGTTCGTGTAATGAAGAGGTTGCGCAGGCAATTATATTTGCATTGATGGACAGAAGCGAGTCAGAGTTGGGGGACGCCCTCACCCGTCTCTTGCCTCTGGGTCTTGGTCTTTTGTATCTTGGGAAGCAGGTAATTATGGTTGCTCCTGCTGTGGCATTTAATCTCACCAATATCTAGGGATAACAAGTTAGGTTCTTTTTTTTCCCTGGTTATTCTTTAGAAATTACCTCAGGTGTAGGCAGACACTATGTGCAGGCATGTAATATTTACTTGCTATAGACAGAAGCCAAAACATTGCCGTAGGTAGACTCCATTATAGTATTAATTCACAGTCTTCATCTCTGACAGGAAAGTGTGGAGGCGACAGCTGAGGTTTCAAAGACATTTAATGAGAAAATTAGAAAACATTGTGACATGACCCTGCTTTCATGTGCCTATGCTGGGACTGGAAACGTTCTCAAGGTTATGAACTTATGCTGTTGGACTCAGGCTGGTATTGCTGCTAAGTTTATTAAGTTACTAACTGCTTTTTGTATTACAGGTACAACACTTCCTTGGTCAGTGTGCACAGCATCTTGAGAAGGGAGAAACATACCAGGGACCTGCTGTACTTGGAATTGCTATGGTAGCAATGGCTGAGGAACTAGGGGTTGAGATGGCTATTCGTTCATTGGAGCATCTTTTGCAGTATGGGGAGCAGAACATTAGAAGGGCAGTTCCTCTGGCGCTGGGTCTCCTCTGCATTTCAAACCCAAAGGTGATCTATCCTTATGTTTGCAAGTCTTCATTTGAGGTGACAATGTATTAGTAGCTAAAGGTCTGCTGTTCTCAAACTATTTTCTATCGTTGGCAAGTCTGAGCAGATGGTCAGAGACACAAAATATAATCATTTGCCCTGATCTTGAAAATCTTTTCTGGAAGTAGAAAAACAAATACTGCTGAAAACAGGAACTCATGTTGGCACATTCATTAAAATAGCTTAAGAAAACACGTAAGCAGTTCAAACTCAGGCTGGCTAAGGTGTGCCCTGCTCAGTCTTGCCCATTTCAGGATTTAGCCCTTGTTTGGGCTCCATTTTAATGATGTTTTGGGGAAAAATGTATTTTTGAAATAGTGATTTTTTGAGGAATGTGTGGTTAAAAAAGAAGCACAAGTTTTGGGTTTATATGTAATATTATTTGATTGGAGAATGTGGGGTTAAAAAGAGGAGTGATTTTTTGAAATAGTGATTTTTTTGAAAAATATGGTTAAAAAAGAAGCATAAGTTTCGGGTTTACGTGTAATATAATTTGATTGGAGAATGTGGGGTTAAAAAGAGGAGAGAGAAAAATGCATTTTGGATAAAATGGAGTCCAAACAAGGGCTTATTCTCTTAGCCCAGGATTTGTCAAGGGTTTAGGCTTTAAACACAGTCCAATCCAATTTTATTTTTAATATAGGGTATAAATTAGGGAAAAGAAGAAATGAGGAGTCCGTGCATGACCTATCACCTTGCCCTCTACCAGTTCAAATGAAATGTGATCCCTCTTCTGCAGGCTACAAGCGACTCGTCTTTCATTTATATATTTTGCTAGTGCTCTGTGTTTCTTTAAAAGCTGAAAGAAAACAAAATGCTATCAAAATAGCTGGTTCACTGTCATGTCTGTTTTGAACGTAGTTCCTTGTGGATTAGTGTTCTTGCAATGTGATTACTACCTTTTACATCTATTTTGCCTTGCACAACCGAGAAAAATGACTCGATACCCGTTTTAGCCTTCTAATCATCGTTTCGGTGTTATGTACAGGTCAACGTCATGGACACATTAAGCAGGCTTAGTCATGATGCTGACACAGAAGTTGCAATGGTAACGCAATCCCAGGCTAGCTTGGTTTTGAAATTGTTCTTCATGAAAGTAATCCGAGGCGTAAAAACTTATTATTTATTTATTATTTTCTGAATCGTGCAGGCAGCCATTGTGTCTTTGGGTTTGATAGGAGCCGGAACCAACAATGCGAGAATAGCTGGAATGCTTAGGAATCTATCAAGTTATTACTACAAAGATGCCACCCTTCTTTTCTGTGTAAAGTTTCCATTTTAACCTTGGTTCACGAATATACATTCGTTATCCACATCCAGAGGCCAAATATGTCTGAACGGTCTAAATAATTTGCACTGCAACCTGTGCAGGTACGGATTGGTCAAGGTCTTGTCCATCTTGGCAAAGGGTTGTTGACCCTTGCTCCATATCATTCTGAAAGATTTTTACTATCCCCGTAAGTTAATCTTGTTTTGAAAGAGTAGCAGTCTGCCCGATGTTGCCATTTTAATGTGTATATTTCCATCAAAGCCATTTTATGTTGCATCTGCATGAGACAATGTCATCATAGATGGAGGTAATTATGGTGGTCAGGTACTTGCTGAGTGTATTGAGTGATTATCTTTTACTTGGTATGAATACAGCCGATGGGGCAACTTGGTTCTGAACAGTCTTGAGCCACTGACTCTGGAAATAGCGAATTTTTGGATTTGTGCTTGATGTTGAATGGTGTGATAAATCATAAATTTCACATGCCTGAGCAAATTCTTAAGCCCCATGATTTGGCTAAAAAGCATCAAGATTTATGTATATAATTTTCTTAATCTATCCAGAAGCAATGGATTGAGGGGAGTGACATCAAAGAATTCACGTAGCTCACTTCAAATTTCTAATAATCACCTTTAGTTTTAATTTAAGAAATTAATCTTGAAAAGAGATATTATAGAGCTCAGTGCTGTTGACATTATCTTTACTCTTTAACTACATTTTGTGCATTCATGACGCTTTCTTATCTTCTTTGAAGGACTGCACTGGCTGGACTCGTGACTTTGCTGCACGCATGTCTTGATATGAAGGCTATTGTCTTGGGGAAGTACCATTATGTTCTATACTTCCTTGTTCTTGCTATGCAGGTTTGTCTTTTTTCTTGTTGGGTGGTTGTTATGTCCCCTTTTTGTTTGTCACCTTCCAGTCTTTTCTTTTCTTTCTTGATGCTCTGCTTACAATAGAATGTATATATTGTCTACAGCCAAGGATGCTGATGACCGTGGATGAAAACCTGAAACCTCTGTCGGTACCTGTTCGTGTGGGCCAAGCTGTTGATGTTGTGGGTCAAGCTGGTCGCCCCAAGACTATTACAGGTTTCCAGACCCACTCAACTCCCGTTCTTCTGTCTGCTGGTGACAGAGCTGAGCTAGCAACTGAGAAGTAAGTTATATTATCCTTGTGAAATGTGCTGTTTATTTAGTGCTTGTTTTGGAGTCCTATAAGTTGTGGGTCCTACGGAATGATAAGCGGGTAGTAAGAGGTATGTCTATGAAATGTGTGGATAAAATGTATGTTTGACCAACTTATGCATTACATGCTAATATCTATTGGCTGTGCAGATATGTTCCTCTGTCTCCCATTCTTGAGGGTTTCGTCATCCTTAAAGAGAATCCAGAATACAGAGAGGATAATTGATGCTGTATTAGGTCGTATATGGCCTCAAGTTTCGTTTTTTATCCAAATCTGGTCCATAATCACGCCCTTGAGCATTTCGCTGTGAAATACCTTCCTTTGGCTGACGGATGACCTTTTCCTTTTCCTATTTTTTTCAAGTTTTATCTAATTTACTGCTGATATTGTTCTGTGTTTTGAATTAGGATACACTATTAATTTCATGTTCTGTGTTAAGCTTATTCTATATCTAGTCTTCTGCAATCTTCCTTATGTAACTCATGAAGTACTGCATTGTAAATTTGTGACTTGATCCCAAAAAGAAAACACCATGCTTTTACATTTTTTTCTTTTATGTTCTTACTGTTTCTGCATCCAATGCAACAAGTTTTGAGAATCGAGTTTTATTTTCTAGTATGAGATATATTTCTGTAGTATGGATGATTGTGGTAGACCTGAGGCTTCAACCAGGGGACCTCGCAAGTGTTATTATGTATTAAATGAATAATCTCTATCATGGAGAGCAATTAATAACATGAAACGTGGAAACAAGAATAACACAAGATTTACGTAGGTTACGTGAAAGTTACGTCAACCTTCTACAGACTACAGGGGGTTCGTCCTATTGCTTTTTATCTAGCTTAAAACACGTGCAAATTTCACTTTTAAGTAATGCTATAGCGCTTAAGAAATTTCCATGTCTTCCCACACCAGGGGGTCTGTGAGCGTTGGAAGGTATCAAATATACTAAAGTTCTTTACGTCTATCAAAGTAGAATAATTCTTCGAGTACATGATTTTGGGTTATTTTGGAAAAATGTATTTCGGAATAGTAAATTGATGGAGAATGTGTTGTTGAAAAAAAAGAAAAAGTTATTGATATGATGAAAAATATTATTTTATTGAAGAATGTGTGGTTGAAAATGAGT
>CAIGRF010403246.1:16863-27827 GCA_903798235.1 Fraxinus ornus
AGGGTTGAAACCGTGGACATGCACGGAACTTCAGAGACAGAAGGTTACTGATTTGAGCGCGGCCATGGGAGCCATCGAATGTTTAAGTGACTCAATTGGAATCGAGAAAAGATCGACCTTCAGGGAATAGTTAAATTATTGGAGTGGAAGTAGACCTTATAGACCCAGCTTGAACTCAATTGGGGGAGGGCATTACTCTAATAATAAGGGAGGAGCCTATCAAGGCACCCGTCAGAGTTTATCAAAATAGCCATCAAGGAAACTACAACGGTAGCAGCAATAACAACTGGAATAAAGAAAAAGCAATGGATGGCAGATCTGATGCCACTCCTAAATTGATGTGTTTTTTATGTGAAGGACCTCATAAAGTGTTGGAGTGCTTTAAGAAATGAATGGTGAATGCATATTGTCGACTAGCGAGTGGCGGAATAAGTTCTAAACAAGATGTCCCACAAGCTAGATGTCACGGTGAGACCAACTCCAAGGATGATGAGGATGTAGTTGGCGTATTCTCATATCGATGCAATACACTATCGTACTGAGCTACTGAAAAGGATGATGTTTCCTCGAAAGAGGTAAAAATGGAAGAATCGAAGGCTCGTATTTGTGGGGCCAAAGGCCTAATGTAATTGATGTGAAGATCAATGGAAAGTCAATCAGTGCTATGGTAGATACTGGTGCTACCCACAACTACCTCGCAAGTACCGAAGTGGACACACTCAGACTTGTTCTAGAAAAAGGCAGTGGAAAAGTCAAAGCAATCAACACCGCTGCTCAACCTATAGCTGGAGTAGTGAAATCTGTGTTACTTAAAGCGAGTCCTTTCGAGGGAATGACAAGCTTGTCGGCAGTTCAGATGGATGACTTCAAGCTTATTCTAGGATTGAAATTTCTTCGGGAGACTACGACAGTAGTGTTACCATATTTCGATTCATTAATGATGATGGGTAGTAAACCGTACGTTATCACTACACAAGTTGGGAAGAAGGGCGAGAAGAGTATCTCGACCATGCAATTTAGTAAGGGTTTCAAAATAAATGAACCTTCATTTTTGTGCACTCTTCGATTATAGGAGATCGAAGAGGTGACTGACCCTTTTCCAAAACATGTCAGAAGGCTTATTAAGGAATTGAGGACATAATGTCAGACTAGTTACCAAAGAAATTGCCACCAATGTGGGCGATTGATCATGAGGTTGAACTTATTCCAGGTGACAAACCTTCTGCCAATGAACCCTACCATATGTCTCAGCTTGAGCTTTAAGAGCTTCAAAAACAATTGGGAGAAATGTTGGAAAGTGGAATTATCGTGCCTGCAAAATCACCATATGAAGCTCCTGTTTTATTTCAGAAAAAAGTCGATGTTTCTCTTAGAATGTGCTGTGACTATCAAACCTTGAACAAGATCACGGTGAAGAATAGCTATCCTATTCCACTGGTCATGGATTGCTTCGACAGAGTGAGCTGGGCGAGATATTATACAAAAATTGATCTTAGGTTCGGATACTGGCGAGTTCGGATCAAAGAGGGAGAGGAAGTAAAGACTCAGTGGTAACAAGATATGGAGCCTTTGAATTTAAAGTGATGCCTTATGACTTAACAAATGTTCCAACAACATTTTGTACGATGATGAATCAGGTACTTCATGAGTTCTTGGATGAATTTGTGGTGGTGCACATGTACACATAGTAATTTATAGCAAGACATTGGAGGAACATGTGCAACATGTGAGACAAGTTTTCAATCGGCTACGAGAGAATGAACTTTATGGCAAACCATATAAATGCTCATTCACTCGGATGTCTATCAGTTTCTTGTGTCACATTATCGAACAAGGCAAAATACGCATGAATTCGAAAAAAGTTACAGCCACCAAAGATTGGAAACCACCAAAGGATGTCTACGATGTACGTTCATTTCTCGGGTTATGCAATTACTATCGAAGATTTGTGAAAGGGTACTCAGAAATTGAACTGCCACTTACTGAATTTACAAAGAAGGCTAATAATTGGGACTAGTCATCCTAATGCCAAAATGCTTTCGAAAAGTTGAAGAAATATATGTGGATGAACCCGGTATTAGCCTTACCGGATATTTTCAATGCCACTTCAGCTGTTTTAAAACCCTGTCCAAAGTGTTGTCATAGAAGCTGTTCAACGAGCATTATTCTAACTAAATTCTAGATTTAGTAGTTCAGTAAGGGTTGTGCCTGTGGGCCACTATAAATTGAAGGTTTGACGGAACGTGATCATATTTCTTTTCTAAGCTTCGTTTGACAATCATTATTTGATTTTTTACGTACTCATTTTCAATTATACATTCACATAATAAAAATATTATGTATTTGTCTATGCCCACGTATAGGCAAAATTGTTTGCCTCCAAAATTTCTTCTTTTGATTCCATCAATTTATCTGTACTTTCCAATTGATTTTGAACAAATACAACACAAACTTTGTCTTGATTTTCTTGAACAAATTTCAACTCTTGAATAATTTTTAGACCCTGTTTGAGTAGCATTATTTTTCTCATTTTCATCCACACATTCTTCAATAAAATAATATTTTTCATCATATCAATAACTTTTCCTTCATTTTTAACCACATATTCCCCATCATATCAACAATAAAAATGCATTCTTACTCCCAAAATGTGCACTAAACAATGTCTATATTACAATTGATCAGTGGACACTAAAATCTGATCAGAACCCAAACAAAGACTTACTTTAGATCATTGTTTAGATTATCAACAAGATTGTATGTGTGAAAGAGATTATTCCTAATTGTAACAACACATGTTGATTTTAATGCGTTTTGGACTTATTGTGACCATTCTTACATTACAACAAGCAACTAACTACTTAATTGGTGATCAAGCAGTAAGTAGTGCAATGGGTATGTAAAATCAATCAAATAATAACACAAAAATCCTAAATTGATATCTTGAATTAAAATAAATGAAAATAGGGTCCAAACATTCATCCAATACAATGAAAAACTAGTTTAACGTATTTAAAATTAAATTACAAAGGAACAATTGGAAAATCANGAATTAAAAATAAATGAAAATAGGGTTCAACATTCACCCAATACAATTGAAAAACCTAGCGAACCATCCTAATAATTAAAATATACATAAAATAATGAAAAGACATCACCTGAATATAGAAATAATGAAGAACGTGAAGGGATCCAATTTCTTGACTTGAATCTTGAAAATGGATGAATATTCTTCAATAAACTTGTATAATTTGCCATTGGTTGATGATTACGCCTTGTTCTTCACCTCCAAAATACGTAGAATATATGATTTTTAGGTCAAAAGAAGGTCTTCCCGTGTTCTGGTCAAATTTTATATATATAGGATGTCTAAAAATCTTATTACCAAAGAAGAGTTTCAATTGAAAAAGGAAACAAAATCTCGTCAAAAGTTTGTACTATGCGGTCGCATAGAAGGATATCCAACCATCAATTTTGGCCATAGAATGCATAATGCGGTCGCATGAAATTAGACCTATGCGGCCGCATAGGTATACACTTTCTTTCCATCCGCCTTCAATATTTTGGTAATATCTTTCTTTCTCGATATCCGATTGAGGCGATTTGAAATACATTGTAAAGATAACTCAAAGATCTACACATCTTCCGTATCATTTGTCTAATTCTAACATTTCCTATGCAAAAAATAGGTCTCAAACTGAGACTGAAAATTCGAAGCATAACGTTTTCGGCTGGAAGTTGATATGTGATTGTACTTGGACTATATTTCATCCCTTTGGTTTCATTTCTCATCCAATTGATGCCTAAAACTCTCAAATCTGAATCGTGGGATTCGACATAACTTTTGAGTATTTGCATTTCAGTCCTCAAACTTTGTATTTGATACAATTAAGCCCTTTTCTGCTATCTTTAAATTCTTTTTTTCAATTCTTCACCAAACATTTAGTTTTACTTACAAAATGAAATATAACACGAGTTAGGTAGTATTTTATCCAAATAACAGTAAAATATTATCATTTAGGATCTCGAGTAAGTGTAGAAACTACATTTATCACACCCCCAAACTTGATTATTTGTTTGTCCTCAAACAAAACTACAACCAAACAAATACGCAAACACACAATGCTAATTACCTAATTGGTGGTCAGTCAATCAAGTGAAGCACAAAAAAAAAAAAAATAGCTAGCTATCTTGATTTTTCATCTCAGGATTGAAATCATAATATTAGATCTATGGACAATTTCAAAGTCACTATACATAAATTAAAATCTACTTTTCCTATGTAAAATCGATGTGTGTGTGTGTGTGTGTGTGAAGAAATAAGCATAGCATTATCAATTCAAAAGTTGTTTCAATTTCCGACCCTCAATAGTCAAATATATTTTTCATCACTCTTAAGATTCACACATCCTCAATCTTATTCTTTTTGCTCTTTTCAAGTGTGTGAACTAAGATTGAGTTTTATATTATTCTCACATTTCTAGTTTAGGTAAATCTCATTAATTGCAAGTCAATATGTCAATAAATAAGAATTATCTGTTAAGTTTGATTGCTTCAATCTCTAGGACTTGATTAGGCTAGCAGTCTCTTATCAAAATTCAAATTTTCTTAAACAAGTGTTTGGGACATAACCAAAGTATTTGGTGAGTCTTCTATTTTATAACATGCTTTTTTCTATATTTTTTCTCAATTTTCTTTTCAACACTTTTTTTTTTTATTATTTACAGCATTTTCTTCCTTAAACTTTCTAAATGCCCTATATAACAAGTTTTAGGCAGGCTCCCAAGTTAGTTGACTTTAGGGTAACATGTTTTAACATCCTTACATGCTTAATAACTCGAGTCATAAATGTTACGAAGATGAATTTTCAAATAATATGTGTTCTTGTTTTTTATGTCCTGATTAGTGCAATATCCCTCATTAAACACCTATCCAAGTAAAACGCCCTCTAACTTGAAATTTTCACCCTATTGCATCCTTTTAACCTTAGACAATCCACACAAGATTTTTAATTTCACACATGAAATCCACATTTATCTCAACATCTTCCACAATAGTGAAATCCCCCAAACTATTATAAATTTGATCTATGGATGTAAAATTTAATGGTTTTGGATTTAGCAACTATGGTCCACTATTTCAACATATCCAATTATAAAATCAATTCATTCATACACAATGCTTAACTTAATTCATATGCTCAATATATATCAAATTTCACATGAAAAAGAAAAAAATAATCTAAGCATGCAACTTATTCACCATTCATAGATCAATTAACGATTCAATATATTTTTCAATGCCAACCAAGCCAATTAACTCACACAAGCGCATAAAAAGAAAATATTTTTGAGTTTTTTGAATTTTTCAATATATATATATATATATAAAGTAATAAAAGCACACAAAATAAATAAACATAAGAATGATACAAACATACAAAAAAAAGAAAACAAAATAAAAATGAAAATGAAAACTCATGTCTTCCATCCCAAAACTTAATCTAGGCATTGTCATCAATGTCTTAAATCTTAAAGCCGCATAAAAAAGAGTAGGGAAGAAAATGAAGAAAAAACTCCTTTGATATAACTTATAACCCAATGTCTAGCTTCCTATTGCTTCGTTGGCTTCTTGGTCAATATTAGTTTAAATGTTTCGCGACATCATGTTCTTGCACAATGAGATCAAGTAAAGCATTAAGACTCAAAAATTTGGAACAAGTATTACTTAGTTCTAACATCTAATAAACCAACTAACACAATGATGACCTAAGGAAAAATGTGGTATGGATGATGAGTCCCTAAAATTGAATAATAAAAAAAAATTAATCTAAATTATCCTATTACTAGAAAGCATAGTAAATAAAATGGAAGAAAAATTGGGTTGCCTCCCAATAAGCGCTTTGTTTAAAGTCCTTAGCTTGACTTTGTTGTTTCGGCATCATGAAATTTTGAAGAATGCTTTTGATGTCTTACTCAGTTTGCCTCTTCTAACTTTGCTCCACTCTTCATTGCTTCTACAAATTTTAACACCCTCATCTCCAATGTGAAATGTATGCCTATCTCCTCCGATTTGAATTCAATTATGTAGACTTCTTTCTTCTATTTGGGCTTAATTACAAACTCAATGATAGGGCAATCAATGAAGTCGACAAAATGTGGTTTAACGTCTTCTTCATTAATTGCTCCCTCTTCGTTTTGATTCTTTGTAATTGATCTTTCATCGTCTTTGTACTCGTCTTCCATAATTGATATCTCCTCGAGTTGAATGATCGATTCACAATTTAAATCCACGAGCAATGTAAACTTTTTTCTTTCAAACTTTTTGAGCGGATTGTATCCCCACCTTTTAAATTCATACCAGAATACGCCATCTCCAATACACAGTTTGTTTTAATCTAACTTGGTAAGATCAGTGTAGTATTTTGCGATTGCCTCCTCGTTCAACATGGAAAGACCAAATTCCACAAATGTGTCGGAAGGGACACAATCGCTCACAAGCATGTAGGCTTCAAAAGATGTGTTAATTGCAAGTCTTCGACATCTTAAATATTGTTTAAACCACAAGAGCTTGAGCTGATAGGGTTCAGTTCATGTATTCACTTTGTAGCCAGTATAATGCACCCCATAGCATAATTCACAATATATATCTTCTTCCTCGTCGTCCATATCAAGATTATTTATTGCAAAAGTCTTTTCACCATGCCGCGTTAGAATCTTAGATGCATTGCTGAACGATACATGAATAGAATATCAAGTAAGAGAGATCAGGGTGGGTAAAAAAGTCAATAATAAAAAAATATAAAAAGAATAAAACAAAAATTGAATTTAATATAAGCTACTAAACTAAAATTAAATCCGTCATTCCCCAACAACTGCATCAAAAACTTGTTCGCGTGAAACCCGCAAGCATACGAGATCATTGTACAAGTAATAATATTTGTTAGATAAGAGTATCGTTTGCACGAGTAATAAGGTCTAATTTGTAATTCAATAGATTTTATCAAATTTGAAATGTGGCAACAAAAGATAATTGTGTTTTGTTATTTATACTAATTTCTACTCTAAAAAAGCAAATAAATATGATGTTTATCTAATATGCAAATGTTTGTATTGGAATCGTGTGTCCTACTGCCATTTAATTTAATTTAATTCTTAATTCTTAATCTAGTAAATACGTGCATTTTAGACAATCGATAATCCACTGTTACTCAATATTTTTTTCCAAGATATATTAAACTTATATTTAACACGACCTGATCTTATTCCTAATTCGAATTCATATGAGAAATATGCATTGACTCACAGGATTTATCATACATGATTGCACATGCCATAGATATTATTCCTAATACATACTGTCAATGTGTTGATTTTACCACGTTCTAGACTTATTGTGAATATTCCTACACTACAAAAAGTAACTTACTATCTAATTGGTGATCAAACAATCAAATAATTCAATGGAAATGCAAAACCAATCAAGAAAAATCAAGAAATACTAAACTAATTGTCTTGAATTAAAATAAATAAATAATAGGGTTCATCATTCATCCAATATAATTAAAAACTTAGCCTAACATTCTTATAATTAAATTACACAAGAATAATTGAAAAAAACCACCCGAAAATAAGGAAGATGGAAGAAGTAGGAGAAATTCACATTCATGGCAATCGATGATGTGAGGGTCCTGTATCTCCAAATTAGCTGCTTCTTCTGAGGGTGCATTACAATATCTTTACAGCCAGTAGTGTTGTGGCTAGAGGAGTGGTGGTATGTACAATAAAGGGGTACTTTGTCCCTATTTCTAGGTTCAGCGCCTCGTCCCTTACCTCTCCTTGTATTGGAGAATCGTTGGTAGGGTTTGCCTTGGTACATAATGAAAAATAAAGAAGAAAGCAAAATGCTTCTCAATTTAATTTCATAATTTCTTTCTTCGTCTATAATGAAAAAAATAATGCAAATTTATACTAAAACCATAAGGCCTAGTTTAACATGGAAATAACTCTAAAAGATTACAATGATATAATAAAATCCTAATTAAAATGAAATTAGTTTGAAAAGATTATAAAAGATATGTTATAGATAGAATGCTAACTGAATAAGGAAACTCACGAAATTTCAAAAATTCTGCCCCGGATTATTTCTATGCGGCCGCATGGTGTGTTTACTTGCGGTCGCATAGAACAGCTTATGGCCTTCACTTTGCTCTCGGTATGCTTGGTTGCAACCGCATGGGTTTCAAAACTATGCGCTCGCATAGTTTTGACTTTTCAGCCCTTCGCCCTTTGATTGCATTAGTTCTTCCAAGCATTTTCTCCTTCCAACACACTTCAATTCTTGAATAATCGGCACCCTCCTCGGATCACATTGGACACTCTCTCTTCAAGAAGATTCACCCTCGAATTTTGACATTGGAATTGAATCTGTTTTTTCTTCTGGAACATTCTTCAACTCTTTTTTTTTTTTCACTCAATGCTTTCGCCTAAGTACTTCAAAGAGCAAATTCGAACTCAACCATGAGTTATTCTCTTAGAATTCAAACCAAATGAGATTTAGTAATTTGGAAGACTCAAGAAAAAAATAATTGAATTGGACAATCGAATGTAATTTTGAACAAGAAAGTGGTTCTTGAATTTTAATCGGACCCGACAAAAATAGAATGACTCAAGATTGGATTGTAAAATGCTGGTACTTTTTTTTTAATTTTCGGAACCTTTTTTTTAAAAAAAAAAAAAGATTTCGGAATTTTTTTTTTCGAAATTTTCTTTTCTGATCCGGAATTCAACTACAATACTGGTAAAAGAAATGGAAGTTGGTTGGACACAAATTGAGCACAAAAATAACTTTTTGAATTTTTTTGATGGAAAATTAAGGATCAAAAGACTCTAAAACGAAGAACGTGAAAAAAAGAAAAACAAGCCTCAAAACAAAAATGAAAATGATATAGCCTTGATTTGTTGGATCCAAAGCTCTGATACTAAATGATGTGAACCCTCATAGCGACGGTGACTCAGAACCCTTAAGATATTGAATCCGACGCAAGAAAGCCCAAGACAAATAAGGTTTATGGATTTTGATCCAAAAAACAATGAACCAAACAACCGACACTATCACAAACGGCTATGACAACCTTTTGGCTACACAATTTAAAAATTCAAACCCGAAATTTAATGTTCAATCCAATAAATAATTGAATCAAGAAACCAAGACAATTACAAGAATATCTCAACCCCGTGATTACAATATCTATGAACCTCACTTAGATTGTTGAACGCCACAAAGATTATTCATCTTTGATAAAGAAGAAGGCAAAATGCCTCTCAATTTAATTTCATAATATCTTTCTTAGTTTATAATGAAAGAAATAGCCCATATTTATACTAAAATTCTAAGACCAAGTTTAACATGGAAATAACTCTAAAAGATTACAATGATATAATAAAATCCTAATTAAAACAAAATTAAGTTGAAAAGATTACAAAAGATATGTTATAGATAGAATCCTAACTGAATAAGGAAACTCGTGAAATTTCCAAAATTCCGCCCCGGGTTATTTCTATACAGTTTCTCCTTCCAACATACTTCAATTCTTGAATAATCGGCACCCCCACTTGGATCACATCAAACTCTATCAACACATGATTTGCTATTCAAGGGGAACTAAGATAATTATTTATCTTTCATGGAGTTAGCATAAAAGAACTAGATGCAGATGGCTTTTAAGTATATATTTGATGATACATTAAATTAAATTGGACAAGACTGATTAAAAATCTATAAAAATATGTGAAACTATCAAATTTTCTATTTAATAATTAGTACTGTAAATAATTGTTTTAGAAAAAGAAATTTGATTACTGATTATTACAATTACCATGGATAATAGAGCTAAATTTTTCTTGTTTTTTGAAACGTTTACTTGTAAAATGTAAACTGAAGCTATTACAGCATGAAGTATCCAGCAACGATGACCAAGAAATAATTCATGCTGCAGCTGGTGCAAGAGTAAGTAGGATATTGGAGAATGGCTAATCGTCCCCTTTGTGTAAAATAGTGAGAATCATTTTTTTATTAGATGATAGTTACTTAGGAGACAATAGCATGTGCAGCAGGATGCTGACTTGTATTCTGTTAGAGTTTGTTATCCCTTTTGTGTATATATGTAACCCTTCGTTAATTATAAATTTCAATTCAAGAATCTTCAATGGAATGAAAAACGTTCAGCAGTTCTTCTTCCTTCATCTTTTTTTTCTTTCATTGCATTTCGGCTGAACCTTTTTTTCTTATAGAAGCTTCACTATAACGTAAAAATGAAGATAGAAAAGTAGTTGATAGTGACAATTTCAAGTCGATGTTTTGGTTAATTTTCCAGGTCTACAATTCCCATGGTTGAAGTATGTAAATTTAATCTCTCAAAAGGTGGCCACAGTTTGAGTTGCAACAAACAAAGAACAACGTCATGCCTTTTTCTCCTTGAGCAGTTATAATCAAAATGAGAATAACAACGTCGGTGCCTACACGGCTACACCTATGATCAGGGTCGTACCTGTGTTTCGCAGGGCCTGAGGCAAACTTAAAAAATTGGGCTCCTAAGTCATATCGGTAATCCATTTTTTCATTTAAAAGAGTCTTGCGGAACTAAATCTGTTAACTTAAATTCAACAATAAAGCAACAAATAAAAATAAAATATTCAAAATATTTATGTTGCAATCAAACACATATTTCGATTCTTCCACCTAGAAAACTGATAGGAATGTAAATTACACATTTTACATCTTTATTTAATGCGTTCATATGACTATTTTATGCCTAAATATACTTAGTATTCTCATATTTTGGTTTAGGTGGTAATTCTATGGATATGGCGTAATTTGGAAGAAATAGGTGAAAATGAACCAAAGTGAAAGGAAATGAAAGTTCAGGGACTAAAGAGCAAATACTATAAACTTGTTTCTAACCT
>CAIGRF010403276.1:0-16220 GCA_903798235.1 Fraxinus ornus
AAAAAAAAAAAAAAAAATTTATTCCATTTTGTTAATTAATCATTTCTCTATATTTTCTTAATTAATAAAAAAATTTAAAAATTCATCTTTATTAATAAAAATTTAATACTTAACCAAAAAAGTTATATGTAAACTAAGCAAACATGCATTGCACGTTGCTTAAACCTAGTAAATCAAATACATATTGAAAAACGAAATGTAAGGTATTATTTAAATAATTGAATTATAGTAGGACTAGAATTGTTCAAAAAATAATTCTCACTCGATGTAATATTTAATATATTATAGATATAGGCCAAAAGAGGCTCTTGTCACTAGTGGTGGCAATCGAGCCGAGCGGCTTGTCGGCTCGTACTGTAACTGCTCACGAGCCGCTTGGGCTCGTCAAAAAAACGAGCACGAGCACGAGCACGAGCCGAGCAGAGCAGGTCGGCTCGGTAGTCAAGCCTCGTTTTTAACGAGCAGCTCATCTAATTTTTTTTATTTTATAGAAGGATAGTTAAAAAAAAAAAAAAAATCAAAAAAGGCGAGCTCTACTCGCTAGCTACAGTATGAGCTCGTGGGCCGAGCCGAGCTCGCCCACGAGCAACGAGCCGAGCAGAAGCTCAACTCGTTTTATAACGAGCCACGAGCTCGAGCTCGTGGGCAACGAGCCTAGCCGAGCCGGCTTGGCTCATTTGCCAACTCTACTTGTCACCGAGTTTTAAACCTAGCCAGACATGATCTACATTGTTCTATTCCATCTAATCTGTAGACGCTTAAGCTATATCGTCTAAAATTTAAACTAGACTAAAAGCATCATTGGAAAACAATAACGGGCAAAAATGTTCAGTTCTGAATGAATGGAATAGTTACGATAAGCCTATTTATTACAGATTATCTGGCAGGGCAGGCTCCCAAGAGATGAGGGTTTCTGGTGCATTATCCAACACGGAAGAAAAATACACTTGTGACAGCTCCTCTTCTAATGACACCCTACAGCTGCATAAAACCTGGAAAATGAAAATCAATCACCCCAAAATAACGAATTACCTATACATTAAGATAGCGTTGATAATACTCGACAGTATTAAAGAAGTAAAAGAAAGTAAAATTCGTTGTGCTGTCATATGAACTTCGTCCATTGAACTCACTGTCATGGCTGGTTCACTTCATATGAGCTCACAGACATAGTCGCATGGACATATAGAGAAACGAACAGCATTTAAGAGGACAGAGAACATATTGTACCTTAACAGAAATCATCTTCCTCTAAGGGAGTTTCTGATGTTGGAGATGATAATGAATCACTCACTGATTCTCTGGCATCAATCAGCATTGCAATAACTTCACGCATGGTAGGCCTGTTGAGTGGGGATGTGTTGGTGCAGAACAATGCGATTTTAAGTACTAAAGACATTTCTCTGATTGTCCTTTTCTCGTTAAGATCAATCCGTTGATCATATATGTCAGATGTTACTAATTTAGAAATTGATCTTCTCGTCCAGGTTACTAGGTCGCCTCCATGATCAAGAGGTTGGACAGGCGACCTTCCAGTAATCAGTTCTAACAAAACTACCCCAAAACTATAGACATCACATTTCTCTGTTACTTTCATCGTGTAAGCATACTCTGAAATGAGAAAAATGAACATCAATTAATCATAATAATTTTTCAGATACTTGTCAAATAGTGAAAGAAAGCTGTTATTCTTACCAGGGGCAATGTAGCCATATGAACCAGCAACAGCAGACATTGATATTGAGAAGGGGAAGTCAATCAACTTTGCCAAGCCAAAATCTCCAACATGTGCCTCAAAATATTCATCTAGCAAAATGTTGTTCGATTTTATGTCGCGATGAATGATTTGAGGTTTACAGTCATTGTGAAGATAGCATAACCCCTCTGCAGCACCAAGAGCAATTTTATATCGAGCACTCCAATCGAGCATACAATCTGTCTCCTTCCCATTAAGCAGTTCTCCAAGACTTCCATTCGCCATGTATTCGTATAGGATAAGATTGCTGTCCTGATGGTAGCAAAATCCACAGAGTTTCACAATATTTTTGTGCCTAATCTTTCCCAAAGTCGAAATTTCAGCACAAAAACTGTTGTCTGAGCTGGCTCCTTCTCCTCTGGATTTCAACTTTTTAACTGCAATCACTTCACCATTGGTCATTACAGCCTTGTAGACAGTTCCACAGGCTCCCCGTCCTATGACAAAACCGTCTGAAAAATTCCCAGTGGCTTCAACAAGGTCCATATATGTGAAATCTTCTTTAGGAAAGTAATAACCATCCAATACATCAGGTTTCGGTTGATCTTCAAGTGAAACGAAAGAAGGTTTACGGTGCCTTATAGCCCAACAAACACACACAATAAAAGTTAACGAGATCAGGCCGATAGTAAGGGAAACAATGCTGACTATTTTTTCTCTGGAAGAACCTTTCGTCAACCAACTAGGATTTGGAGCAGATGTAGGGGCTGGAAATGAATGGCAATGATTTGAACCTAATATGCACAATCCATTGTTCCCGGCAAAATTGCTGGAATCCATCCTCTGGAAAACTGGGGTGTTTGGTATTGTTCCCACCAGATTATTATTAGAAAGATTGCATACATTTAGGCTCATTAATGCTCCTATTGAAATAGGAATTTCACCAACAAGCTGGTTGTCATTCAAGTAAAGTGATTCTAGCATCTGCAGATTACCTAAATTGCCCGGGATCGATCCACTGAGATTGTTATGACTGATATTGAGAGCAATCTGAAGAGAAGTTAATCGACCCAGCTCGACTGGAATGTTCCCCGAGAAGAAATTTCCACCCATTTGCAATTCTGTCAATCTAGCTAGTCCCCCTAAAGTTCCCGGTATTGATCCCGTGAACGTGTTATCTGATAGTTTCAGCAATTCCAGATTCACCAGCATGCCAAGCTTTCCCGGAATAGAGCCTTTAAACCAGTTCCTGCTAAGATCAAGCCTCTGGAGCTTTATGCAATTTCCCAATTCTTGAGGAATGCTTCCAAAGAGCCTGTTGGACGATACATTGAATGCAGCGAGCTTTACAAGTTTCCCTATCTCAGGAGGGATTTGGCCGATGAAATTGTTATTCCACAAAAGCAGCCTCTCTAAGGTTGTAAAATTTCCCACTTCTGAAGGTATCAATCCTGAGAATCGGTTTTGATAGAGCTCAAGTGCTGAAAGGTTCTGAAGTTTTGTGAATTCAATAGAAAGACTTCCTGTTAAAAAATTATCTCCCAGCATTAGATGCTCGAGAGATTTGCAAGTTTTTAAGCCACGAGGAATGTTCCCGGACAACTTGTTTGATCCCAGGCTAAGAAAAATCAATTTCTGAAAGCTGCATAACTTTTTAGGTATCCTGCCCACAAGATTATTCATGGACATGTCAAGGACAATGAGGTTGCTATTAGCCCCAATAAATGGAGGGATGATACCTTCAAACATATTGTCGCAAAGTTGAAAACTCTCCAAGAACCCGAGATTTTGAAACTCAATAGGAATTGAGCCTGTCAAATTATTTATGGACAAATCTAGATTTTTAAGTTGCTTCAACTTTCCAAGCTCCTTGGGGATATTTCCCTGGAGGTTGTTCTCGAAAAGATGAAGCAAACGAAGATTAGAAATTCGACCCAAGTCGTTTGGAATAACTCCTGTCAATCGATTTTCAGAAAGATCAATCTCGACGGCATTTGAACAATTACCGAGTTCTGGTGGGATTGTTCCATTCAATCGATTTGTGTAAATGTACAATCTTTTCAGCTGAGACAACTTCCCAATTTCTTTGGGAATGGTTCCTGTGAATGAATTTGCATGCACTGCAAGTAATTCCAAGCTAGTGAAATTACCTATTTGAGGAGGAATTTCACCCGTAAACAAATTTTTCCAAAGAATCAAGCTGGTGAGACTCTTAAGTTTTTGCAGCTCAATAGGAAAACGACCCTCAAGCCAATTTTCTGCCAAACCCAGAACTTCCAAATTCTCGCATTCAGTGATTTCGGCAGGAAGCGGACCGGATAAATAATTTCGACCTGCCCTGATAATCCTAAGAGTTTTCAGTTTCCCAATGGTAGAAGGAATTATTCCGGTTAGATTGTTGCTATAAATGACAAGCTCCTCAAGTAGAGTTAGATTGCCAATTTCCTCGGGGATTTCTCCAAATAAATAGTTCTCACACAGATAAAGCTCTCTGAGGGAAGAAACCTTGCAGATTTGGGTAGGAAATTCTCCATGGAATCTATTTGTGCTAAGGTCTAAAGTTTCTAGATTACGAAAACAATTAAAATCATCAGGAATTGGTCCGGAAATGAAGTTTTTCGATATATTCACCTTGATTAAGTAAGGGAGTTCACAAATGATTGAAGATAAAGAACCAGACAAACTGAGGCGATTTAGATGAATCGAAGTTACCTTAAAATCAGCTAAACACCCTATACCCGTCCAATTGCAAGGATTTGAATCCGAAGAACTCCAGCTTTGAAGATTATGATAAGGGTCTTTAAGGGAATTTTTGAACTCCAAGAGAATATTTCCCTCTTCATTTAATGATTGAACAAAGACAATTAGGCAACAAAAATGTAATACAAAAATCAAATGCTTTTGGATTTCCATATATGAGGAAACAAATCAAGTAGGACTCAAACAACAACAACTATGCCTTGTGTCCCTATAAATTCGAGGTCGTGTTTCCAATTGAATATGGCCATGATTCTGCTGTGTATTGGAAGAGGAAACTTTTAAGGCATGTCTGAAACAACTCTAACAAAGTGAAACAACATAAACTGTCCCACTAATGTAAAGTTACTTACATATACAGGACAATCATCAAGAAATTTCTCCAGTTGCTAACATAATTAT
Source organism: Fraxinus ornus (assembly GCA_903798235.1). Taxonomy (NCBI): domain Eukaryota; kingdom Viridiplantae; phylum Streptophyta; class Magnoliopsida; order Lamiales; family Oleaceae; genus Fraxinus; species Fraxinus ornus. The sequence continues at coordinate 4,856 of CAIGRF010403276.1, forward strand.
TCAGAAACTCATAGCCAGATGTGCTTCAAGACTGGGAGAAAAGAAAAAATTCTGATGATCCTAAGAAGTCACAAAGCAAATATCAATATAAGTTCAAGAAAACTGCAACAGTAAAATGAGATTTTATTTTTGAGCCAATGAAAGCATGGAAAACCAATAATCATATAAAAGAGAAATTAAAGAAGAAAAAGTGAAGTGATAAGGATGAGAGAGAGGGAGAGGGCGTTAAGGGATAAAACTTCACATCGAATAACGATGAAAACGTAGACGAATTAATAAAAGTTTGGGCTACTCCTCTTATTAAGGTCGATCTTTTAAGATGGAACGTCAATTCTTAACATGGTATCAGAGCTCATTAAGCTCTAACAAGCAATTCGGTCCGATTAAGACTCAAAAAATTGAATACACGAATTTCAAGATTGATTTACTCAAACGAGCCATCATCTTGAGAGAGCATGTTAAGAGATAAAATCTCACATCGAATAAGATAAAAATATATATCAATTTATATTTGACATTTTAAGATGGAACCCAATTCTTAATAGAGGGAGAGGGAACGTGATTAATTGACAAGGCAGGAAGCTGGAGATGAACCGTGAAAGTCACAATCCAAATCAGAAAGAATTAAAGAGTCAAACAATTACTTTACAGTGAATGTGCATTTGTGTGTGCAAATTCTGAAACTGCACTACTCATTTTCTTCTTCTGGTTCATCATTTTCTTCTGTTATTGGTTGAATTCTCGATGGAATAATCTGTTGCTTTATACTATGTATGTTGATGAATAGAGACAAAGATTCAGATTAAACATGAAGATACTAGGATGAAAAATGGAATTGTACAGCATTAATTGGTTTTTTTGCTTTTCTTTGCTTCTGCAAATGGTCTAAAATATCATGATTTGCATGTAGACACTTAGTAGGTGAGTTCCTTAGTGGATGGATGAATTGGAATTATCTTTGTTGGGATCTGCCTACTTTGGTGACTTTGATGTATATTGGGTTGGGCAACCTAGGACAATTTGACATCAACGGTAATACTTGTATATATCTTATTAGGCTTTGTTTTCTAATAACCAAATAATTCTGATAAGGTTTGATCAATTAGTTATTTATGTTTATCAAATTGATTTTTTAGTAATATTTTTCAACATCATTGTGCACTTGATAAAAATATCGTATAAATTGTTTGGCAACTTGTTAACATTTGGAGCGATGGATTCAACTTCAACGGTCAAGTCAATTTACTATTTACGAAGAGAGCACCTCTGCATAAATTTGCACAAGATGCTAAAATAATATATTCTTGCACCGTCACGATCCAAAAATAAATTCAGTCATGTCTACAGTCTACTTGAGAATTATTTTTCCACCGGTATGTTTGGTTCACTGTTGAAACATTTCAACACAATCAAATTTAGATCTATCTTAAATTAGGTCAATAACTTGTGATTTAAAATCTTTGTTATAAAAATAATAAATGATAATCAACTTAATAGAAAATTAAGTAAGATCTATAAAAAACGATGGTTTGAATCTCAACCCATATAAGGTCCTGAAGTTGGGAAGTTGAAGAACAACTACTGATGGTAAGTGCTACCACAATGTGCACCCCAGCACAAGGTAGAGCACGAGACTGAACTTGTGATCCGTGGAAGCTATGCTTTCTCTCCTTAACAAGAGTCGGAAGTGAGTCAAGTCTCAAACCTAATAAATCTAGCTCAGAATCTCCCAATAAAAGTCAACCTCATCAGACATCACCTGGACAAAGCCATGTGAAGTAGACGAACCAAACAAGTAAAAATGCACATCTCGGATCCAGGAAAATGTTATACCTTAATACATGGCATAGTTAGGGGCTCACTCTCTAAAGGGGCAAGGTAACTCTCGAATAGAGGAGTGAGAGCGGTAGGTGTATAGATTGCTGTGCAAACCACCACAGCTGATATGGAATTCGGCCACCACGTCCACCCATTTCCCCAAAAACAACGGTCGGATCTTATGTTCTTTAGATGCCCAGAGGCGTTTTCAACAATGGCCAGAGGCTGACCAATATTANTCCGTTTCGACAACCTATAGTTTACATCATACATATTTGAGAGCTGTTTATGTTGACCCCAAAAATTGTACCGGGGACGTGGCCAACAGATACCAAAGATTTTCGCGTCCACGTGAGTTGAATCTTTATTCAAGTTGAACCAATCGACGGTTGAATGGACAAACTCTTGAATCCTCTCTTCCTACCACATATCATTTACATACAAACCGACCCCCTTTTTAGTAAAAAGAAGCTCTCATAACAAGTGTCCCTACACTAGGAATTATTCTCTTGTCAGTTTGTCCATTCAACCATCAATTGGTTCAACTTGAATCAAGATTCAACTCACGAGGACGTGAAAATCTTTGGTATCTATTGGCCACGTCACCGGTACAATTTTTGGAGTCAACAGGTTCCATGCCGATAATTAGGGAAGACCAGAGATGTTGCTCAACGGCAACACAAGACAGAATCTACTAGCATGGCAATTGGCATAGCTGATTCTAAAAATCTAGGGAAGTGACAGTGGTATGTCCAATATGCAATTCAATATGATGGTCACTTAATGTGACAAGAGCGCTACCTGAGGATGTCTGGTCTCCACGACCTTCATTTACTGCCCAAGTCATCTCACTCCAATCAAAAACTTACCACGGCTCTATAGTACACACTTGAACATTGAAGTGGTAAGACTCCGCCTTCTTCCAGTGGCCGAGCTCACTAATTAGGTCCTATTTTGCAAGTCTTCTGCTAGAAAAAAGGTTCAAGCAGTTGACCTTAAAGTGCAAACTAAGTTTCTCAATCCCCTAAAGTGCAAACAACATATAGAATGAGGGAAATAATGCAACCACATATCATCAAATGAGGATTTCTCTGTGATGAGACTACATTCTAAAGTTAATCATGCTGCAACAATTCCTTAAAACTGTCTTTTTTGTTTTCATCATCTACTTCATATCTCCCAACTATTTAGACCAAATTGAAGAATATTTTAATGCATTGTATCATGGAGATAGAACTTCCAACTAGTCTTTTTCACTATGAAGGAGAAATTACCATCCTTCAAATAATTTCTAAAAATATTGCCTTCCCCAACTTCCTATCCCTTCTTTTTTCATTTTCACAATTTATCTGCTCAATATTAAATTTCCTCCAACAACTAGGAGATACCTTATGCAGTATGACAGCAAAAAATCACTTCCATAGCCTATCAAGCAGCAGGCGACACTTCAATGTTCTCATATGAAATACATAATATACATGTTGATTATACGCTGTAATAAGTGGTTTTGTTAAGCGGCTATAAGAAAGAAACCTCGCTGAGTGGATCTTACAAGAGCTGCTCCCACATAGTAAAAACATCATAGTCCACAACATTCAGCAGACAGTTAATAGCCTTTACAATCAAAGGATTTTTCCACACACCATGGAAATTCCAAAAACTAAATAAAGAGTTTTTTTGGACTACTATATATACTAATCAGTTATCCCATACCTCTTCTTCATTAACTGAATAAATTCATAGATCTTGTGAGGATCAGCCAGTGATTTGGAAACACTCTCTATTTCCATGCACCTCTTGCCCCATGCAATCAGCTTAGGACAGTATTGCTCAATGCTGAAATTGCCACATATCTCATAGGCATAAAACCAGCAGTAGTAAGGGACGAAAGCCACATCTACAAACCCAAAGATTTCACCACCAAAGTAGGGCTTGTTTCCCAATTCTCCTTCCAACACCTCGAGGCACTCCATTAACTCTTTCTTTCCTGATTCTTTCTCTTCTCCAGTCGTTGTCCATAGTTTTCTTCCAGCCCAAAATATCTGCATTTACACAAAGCATTGTAAACTACCTCAGTTTTTATATGGCCACTTGTACGATTTCCGTAAGTTATGAAAATTCCATTTTATACTGTTTTACAACACATCATACGAATCATCTATGGATTGGTAACAGCACTTTCAGAACAATTAGGGGGAGAGATAACTTTGCACATTGTTCCTTACAAGTAAAAATCTGTTCTTTTCATCTATTTCAGGAACTTCCAAGTCCGACTTCTAGCTCTCCTTTTAACTTATTTCATTTATCCAAAGAAGGAGTTTGCCTAAACTTATACATATACAGATCAATAATTTTTTTTAAAAAAGTTTAGAACATAATAAAAAGTTAATTTAAGCGTGGAAAATATTTAGCCTACTTATTTTATAGATTGACCAATAAAGTACATTACACATCTTTACTAATTTAACAACATTACAGCTCATATCCTGACCCCTAATATCATCAAATAATTAGAAAAAATAATCTTACAAATAAATTTATCTTAATTTAACAGTTAACAAAGCCTACTTTTCTAGCATAACTTACTTTCTAAAAACTGACTTTTAAGCACAGAAATATGCTCTTAACTGATAACAGTAAACAGTAACTAAATTAAAAAGAAATAACACGGAAGAAGAAAATATATGGATTGTACCTTGTCAACATAATAAGCCCAGAATAAAGCTTGAGCTCTCTGGTAATAATCAGAAGGCAACAATGGCCTATCCTTCCAGACCTCATCTATGTACTGCACAATTATGAGCGATTCACAAATGGGTTTTCCATTGTGAATCAAAACAGGAATTTTCTTGTAAACTGGGTTCATCTCAAGTAGAAGTGGACTCTTGTTCCGCAAGTTCTCCTCCCTGTATTCATATGGAATACCCTTCTCCGCTAGGGCAATTCTAACCCTCATTCCAAACATACTTACGTATGTATCCAGAAGAACAACCTCGTCATTCGCCATTGTTGTGAAAATTAAGGTTTGGACTGGGAACACAGTATATAAATTTGGACTGGGAACACAGTATATAAATAAGAAGATAAGGCGCTGTCAATTTTTCTGGGGGGTTTATTACGAACGTCTTTAATCCCTATACTTTGGCTTTAATTAGCAAGGTGCTGAGGCTGTCGGGTTATAAATGACACATTTCGTCTCTAATCTTTTACCATAATTACATTTTTACCGCAATCTTTTTCTCTTTACATTCTTACCATCAACTTTTAATCAATTATTACAACCAGTCCTTGTTGACGACTTCATTCAAAAACTCAGTTAGGAACAAGAAAAAGAATAATATAAAGTCACAATCTTTTTAACTAAAACATTGGAGACCCCTCCACCACCTCCACTTCGACTTCCAAACTCCATGACCACCCACCATTGTCACCGCCACCAACCCAACCTCAACAAGTTGCCGGCACCACACCATCATGCTTGCAGCTCCAAGTCTAAAACCTCAACTTCGCTTTCGCAACTATCTCCTCCCCTCCATCTCCATTTTTGCGCAGTCTATTAAACATGCTTGATTGTCTCAACACTAAAATTTTAACACCTCACTACAATTTTGAGACGTCAAAAATTTAACGATGGGAATGCCAATTGGAACAACTCATCTAGAATCCATTGTTGCACCCTAACACCGAAGCAATCAATGACATATATTAAGAACTAACAACAAAATCTTCAAGAGGTAAATATAATCCAAATAGAGGAAACTTACATTTTTCTTTTTTTCTTCTTTTTCAACTCTTCAGTCTCTATTTTAAAGTCAATATTTTCATGTCAAAAAGAGAACACCAATCCTTAATGCATCAAAGGTTGAACATTAGTGTTGTAGTGAATTGGAGATTGTCGAGGGTTAAATTATATTTTTCTTCATTTATTTTAACGGCAACATTGTCTTTATACAGTGGTAACTTAGTTTCTGGATGGGAAATGGACGAATTGCACTAATTAATGAAAGTTTGAGGGTAAGAACAACAAAAAAAAAGGTCGGGGATAAAGATGCAACTGTAGTCAAAGATTGGGGACAAAATGTGTTAACTCGCCCAAGAAAATAAGAGGAACTTTAACTGAAATGTCTCCTTTTAAAAAATACAATGAGGTTAAACTGCTGCAACTTCATTATTCAGGCGTTCACATTACTCTCTGCATCATGTTCATCATGAGAAATCAAATGCTAATGCAAATCCTCAGCAAGAATTTACTCCAATAATTGTTTCAAATACGCAATTCAATTATAAGAACTCCTTTATATACATATAGTCTAAGATGCAAACTTTCTGTGTGAAAAAATAGAGGTGTCAATTTCAACTTTACACGTGCTTACAATTGCTGTGGTTTTTCGTGTCTTTCACAGACACATAATACAAAATGGAACCACCTCACAGAATCAGAAAAAATCTCAAAGATTACTGCACAGAAACAGGATGCCACTTGTCTGAAACACCACCACCCTCAGTTAGGAAGAGAACTTGAGGAAATGAAGTTACGGTACAAACCAAGGTATCGTNGGAACCACCTCATAGAATCAGAAAAGATCTCAAAGATTACTGCACAGAAACTGGATGCCACTTGTCTGATACACCACCACCCTCAGTTAGGAAGAGAACTTGAGGAAATGAAGTTACGGTACAAACCAAGGTATCGTGTGAAACTGCTGGTCATACAGCTTTAATTATTTGAAGTTTGAGATGAAACTAGTGGGAGTGATTCAGCAGGCTGGTCTGAATTCACAACTCGAGAAGCTTCCTTTTTCAACTTGTGGTTATTGTACGCAGCTACCCCTACAATAGCTGCATTAAGAGCCAGAGTCTTAATCAATACATCAATGTGTACTATTCTCCTTTGAGAAGTTATAATAAATTCTTTTGCTCATTTCTCGAAGTACAGAACCAATCAAAGCTCCAAAATACTGGTAAATTAAGCAAATCTATAGGATAAAATGAACGATAAATTGTTAAACATAACATTATCACACATATGATGGGAATGTAACTATGCAGCAGATTGGTTTGCCAATAAAGGTCTCCAAGATAGAATCAAAGAATAGTTCGAGCAAAGGGAATTAACTGGGCATATCACTGGAATTCTAACGCTGGGGAGAGGTGGACTACCAAATGTCACAATAAAGAAATTAGAATAGTAGGTTAACTGTACAATTTTAGATAAATTTTTGCATTATTTATATTCTTTTCAATTGAAATTCCGGAACAGAAAGCATACAATCACCACCCCTAAAATCCCCCTCATAAAATCATGGAGGTAAGGTTACCATGTCCCACTTTGTTGTACCGAATATTTCAATATATGTACGAGGCACGAGACAATGCCAATTCCCTACTTGGAATTAGGAAAGGAGGCCTATTACAACTCTCACCCATGCATCAAAGCAAGGAAATCACCAGCTCTTTTTGTGGTAAACGTGAGGGAAACATCACAATGCTACATTATTTGCCAACTCTGGATAATATAAAAGAACACTTTGGAGGGAATAGAGATACTTACCAATTGCATAACCAAACAGATTGATAAGTGTCAGCTTTGTATCTGCAAAAAGAATGGCCGATAGTAGAACTACAACCCAATCCTTGACGACTCCTGCCACACGAATAGTCAAAGCACTTGTATGCGAGATGACGAGAAAAACTGAAAGATTGAGGGCAAAAGTACAAAGAGAATTAAGAGTCAGGACAAGAGGTTTGAAGTTCCAGGTCCCCTGTGCATTCATCTTCGACTTCTCTAGAAAGATCCAGGGAATTAAGAGGCAAATAGCACTGCACAATGAACCAAAATTTTAATATTCGAGCTCAAAATTGATTAATAGCAGAGGTTCCAATACTTTAAAAGGATAAATTACATGCCTGCAGGGGCTAACATAGTACATCACAGATACAGGGTTCAATTTGAGACCCTTCCTTTTCACCAAAATCTCCATAAATATCAGCCTCAAAGCTTCTCCAACAACGCCTCCCATTTGGTAAAAAACACCGACCCAGCTAATATTTACTTCCCCATATGAAGCTACCAGTACACCGAAACTAATCACTGACATTATAAGAAGCATCCTGCAGCTCATTATTTCAAGTCCAGCTGCAACACCAAGAATGAAAACAGCAACTGGCACTGAAAATGTCATCGAGAATGAGATTAGTAACACACTGCTACAGAAATAAGGCATAGACAAGCCAAATCAATTCCAACCAATAAAACAACTAGTAGTACTTACTGATTGCTTTCAACATTTGAGCAAATGCAACAGATATATACAGGTAAGCAGTGTTTCCAAGCCAAAGAGTCATAGCAAACATAGCACCAATTGGGATGACTGAAGATATATATCTGTATATTCAGAACTCAACTGGGTAAAGTAATTCTTGTAATCACAATGATTTAAGAAAAAAAGTATAGGACCAAATCTAATGCAACCAAACAAGTGAACATGTTGAAAAGTAATGAGGAAAAACAAAAAAATCTCAAGCTTGAAACTCCTCCTTCACTTCTTTTCCTTTTAGCCCAGCTGTAACTCTTAAGATGTTGCTAGCATCACAAGAATTTTCTTTTTGTTTCATTTTCCAGAAAAAGGGGGACAGTGATGTATTCTATTAATGCACCAAAAAGGTCCAATCCAAAGATGAAAACTTTATTAATTTTATACATGGTATAGCATCTCACAGCTTTGAATATCAGACATAAGATTACTCACATTTCCAAAGTCATCCCTTCTTCAACTTTCATAATCTGCGAAAAAGATGAAAATAAAAATATAGCCAGAAATAATATCCATAAATAGCAATAGCCAAAAGATGACGTTTACCATCATTTGATCATAATTACCTTGAAAACTTTAGTAAGCATAAAACATAATACAGAGGAGAAGATCATGTGAAGTAGGGTCAATCCAAGAGGATATGGAAAATTAATTTCCTCTGACGACAGAACCCACTGCAATTTAATAGAAAATTGAAGTAGATTAGCATGTGAATAAATTTTTCCATCAACTATCTTCCCACAATATGCAAACTAATGGCCAAAAAACAAACAAATTGGCAATGGACATTGATTATTTTGATCATTTTATACGTATTTTCCTCTTTTACACGACGCAATGAAGAAAGAAGCAGGAAAAAGGCAACCAGAATGGTTCTAAAGCTGAACCTCTAGCAACATCTTCCAGGCAAACAGAGAAGAATCTCTTGCACATGCACTCATATACATGCATGCATTCCAAACATTAAAATGCTTCACTCAGATCATGCATTACATACAGAATAAATGTTCTACATAACAAATACTAAGCCAATGGAGCATAAAGGTTTACATGTCTCCAAAGACCAACTAGGGGATATAATCCTTGAAAGTAAAAATGATTACAGGATCCCTGAGGTAATTAGAAAATAAAATGATTTCGGTGACAGACGAGACCGTAAAATGTCTAAAACTTGTTAATGCAAAGCTTGGAGTAATCACCAAAGAATAGAGATAGTACAAATTCTTATTTTGGAATAGAAGTATACTGATATGACTATGAGTATCTATATTGCAGTGGAGGACATAAACACATCAAGGAAGGACCCTCCATCAAAAGATAACGGGAAGAATAAAAGAAATTGCTGACAAACAGAAGGAACGATGCAGTCAAGAATTTCCTTAACTAGTTTAACACACCACCATGTTATTCACACATCTACAGAGAAGAATCCCATGGTGCACCGAAAATTTTTAGTTTTTCCATTTTTTCTTGTAAAGGTACAACTCTACCTCACTCACTGACAAAATCAAATTTAGAATTAGGACAACATCTGTAAAATGTCTATTCCCAAAATTGTCAAGATGTACTCCTCAGTTGCAGTTGAGTCAGCACGTCACTTGGTGGCTTTCCTAAAATCACCAAGTCAATCTCAATAACACGTAGTTCTTATTTCTTAGTCAGTACTAATATCCTACATTAATGACTCACTTGATTCCTACGATTATCATACTTTAACAGTTATGATCACCCATAGTTAATCATGTTCAAGTACTAATCGATAAAGTGACAACCAAAAACTACTTATGAATAAAATCAATTTAACCACATAATTTGATTTCTCAACTTTTAAGACATATCAGCACGCCGTGCCAGGGAAAATGTCAAATTCATGATGCCAAAACGAACAGACATTCGGACAACATGCTAAACTGCCTCCTTTTTTTGCTTAGTTTAGCTGGGTCAATAAATCAAACACTTAACACAAACTTTTCCTCTAATCTCATTATCGCAGAAACCTAAACAGAAAGCTATAACCGGGGTCATTAGAATACTCGGATAAATTTACAATGATAACTTTTTTTGAAAGAAGCAATTGAGAATAGCAACAGTACCTTGTTGAAGAAGATCTGGCCACTAGAGAGCGCGATATAGAGCAAAATATAGGCGTAGGTTACGAACCCTACTCCAACCCATTTACTATTTCGATCCGCCATTGCTACCCAGCAAGTCAATTCACATGCAAATATTCAAAAATCTAACAAATAACAAAAAATCAGATGTTGAAAGGGTTTCTCCTCAACAGGGAGAGGGCGAAGTGTGCACTATGCTAGAACAGCTGTGGGCATATTCTCCTAAGGCTAGTGGCAACGAGTCGAGCTCGAACCGGGAAAAAAAAGTTCGAGCTGAGCTCGAGTTTTTTTAGATCGAGCTTTTTTGGCTCGAGTTGAGCCCGACCAAAAAAAATGAGGCTCGATCCGAACTTTCTGCTCGAGTCTTAGCGGGTCGAGCCGGGCCCGAACCAAGCCGACTCCGATTTTATTTTATTTTAAAAAATTTAAAATTTGTACAGTTTTTACATGTTATAAATTAAATAAAAAAAGCTCGAGTTTGGCTTGAGCTTTTTGTGCCGAGCTTTTTTGGGCCCGAGCCGAGCCGAGCCCGACAAAAAAAAATGAGGCTCGGCCCGAATCGAGTTTGGCTTGAGTTTTTTGTGTCGAGTTTTTTTGGGTCCGACCCGAGCCGAGCCCGACAAAAAAAAATGAGGCTCGGCCCGAGCCTCAGCTCGTTGTAACCGAGCCGGAGCTTTTTCCGAGCCGAGCTCGAACCGTCCGAGTCGACGAGCTTTTTTGCCATCCCTAAGTGAGGCTTGACTTGTGGAAGATAATTACATATATAAAACCGACAATGGAGGATATACCTGCAAATCGCATAATTCGTATTTGGCCTTTCACCGCTAAACCCTCCTTTACATTAAAAGAGTGAATCACAGGATCACTGTTCATTTTCGTCACACGCCATTTCAAACGGAAACTGATTTGATACTGTAGCTAAATTGGTTTGTGTACAGTACAAACTTTTTTCCTCATATCTTAAAAATATCTTCTCCCCTACTTTATTGGTTTGCTTTCTTGCGACCCGTCTCTATTTTCATTTCTATTGGTTTGGTATAATATCTGCACACAGACTACATGCAAATGCAGTAAACGCATTTACAATGACACAGTTTCCTCTTTCTTAATTTGTGTCGTTCA
>CAIGRF010403317.1:0-20337 GCA_903798235.1 Fraxinus ornus
TTCAGGGTTTCAAGAAGAAAAATCTTTCCCACCTTGGAGGTATTTATAGGCACGGCCACGCGTGTGTCTGGCGGGTCTGACGGTTGCTAGTGCCACGTGTTCCACGTAAGCTTCCCCATTTCCCCCACGTTCGGGTTATAACGACTCCCACTCCTCAAGTGGTTGATTTTTCCCACGTTTGCTATTGGACGGTATGGGAGTCGTAGCATGGCCTTGTGGTGGTAGGCAGTCTCAAAGGGTCGACGAATCCACGGGGTCAGGGCCTAGTGGAGGTAGACAACCTTATATCAGCATGCGGGCTAAGTGTAGGTAGATAACTTCATGCAGGTCGATTGCCTCGTCGGGGTAATGGTTTCGTGACGGTAGACGTGTAGCGTATTTCTGAGAGTGCTGATCTCATTTGTCCGCATGATCAATTATCTATGCCATATTATATCAAAGGTGAAAGTATTTGACAATATATTCATATGTTGTTGTCAGCATATGAAATAACGAATCGTATAAATTTTACAACACCTTTTTTTTTGTTCCGAATTTTCAGAGGAAAGGAATAATGTGCAACTTTCTAATGGTCAATTATATCCTTTAAGAAAATGGGGGTATTGGTCCAATAATATAAATATAAGTACCCGCAATGAAAAAAAAAAAAAGAAATCGATTATCCCCAAAGCTTAGACGTTTTGCTGCTCTGAAATTATAAATCAATGTTAGTTTCTTATCATAATATATCGCAAGCAGTTATAATTCAAAGTTAATTTCATTATAATTTCATTTTTACCTAATATCTTTTTTTTTTATTTTTTGGGGCTTCGTAAAAGGAGGGCTTCAATTAAACGTCCACCGACTCCAGATGCAGAAGACGAGCGTGATCGCGAGCCTACCATTCAGGAAATCATCAATATCAAGGTATATTTTTAGTTAGTTTTAGTTTTTATGGATTTGTTTAGTCATTTTCAGTTAATTATTTTGTTTTCAAATTAGTTTTAACTTTTTTTTTTTGCTTTTAATATAGAGAAGTATTACTATCCTTTTAATTGAGAAGCGTGTTAATTATCAATATCAATGATTTTTTTTTTTGTGTATGTTACTGTTATTGCATTTAATTTTTAATTCAGAGAAGTACTAGTTCTTGGAGCACTATTGCTATGAACTGATTAATTGAATGGTTGCTTATGTAGCTGATAGAGAGTGGAGAAAAAGAACGGTTGAAGGAGCTTTTGAGGGAAAGACTTATCGAATGCGGTTGGAGAGATGAAATGAAAGCTCTATGCAGGTTTTTGTTTAATTTTTTCTGCAGTCACGCATTTAATAATATTGTTGGTTTAATTTGAAGAACCGATTGGTTGTTGGAAGGAATATTTAGGTTTCATTTCTTCAAATTATTGTATTTAATTGATCCTGGTGAACTCATCATGTTGCGAATTTTGATGAAAGCTTAAGGAATTTGTGAATAATTGTCTCAAATTTAATTAAGCCAATATATATAGTCAATACCTTGTGAATAGTATTAAGAAAAAAAAAAATGGAGTTTTTTACGACTCAGTACTGTTTGGATGAAGGGATGAGTTATAATGAAACTTATTTGGACAGCATGCACTATGTGTCTTTCTCCCCATTTTTACGGGGTTTGAGTCCTCACAAGATTTGCTTGACTTTCTCCAAGCTCAAATGCCTTGATTACTTAGAAAACCTCTGTATCTTTTTCACAAGGGCACATGCAAGGAAGAAGGGAAGGAATAATGTAACAGTGGATGACCTTGTTCATGTCATTACCCCGAAGGGAAGAGGTAGGTTTGTTCACTTAGCTAGGCATTCAAGATACACTTATTGATATATTATTTAAATTTCTCATTTTTATTTAGATTTGATTTTTCTAAACAGTATTTGTTGTCGCATCCTCTCTTTTTTTCTGGTCAATTTTCTATGTTAAGACAGGTTGCTTATAAATAGTATTGCATTGTTTTGTAATCTGTACGCATGGACGTGCTCTTGCATAATTTGTAGGAAAAGTAAAATTGGATTAAGTTCATTTTTACATTGACAAGTGATATAAGGGGGCTTTTTCCATGTGAGCATTAAATGGTTGTTTACATAGGGCTGTGTCTTTTGGGTATTGATTTCCAGTGATTGTTTCTCTTTAATCAGAAACTAATTTTCTTAATGTACAATGGAAATCATATTACTATGAGATCCCTCAACAATTGGTTCTCTTAGGTAGATCAATTTTCTTGTAACATGTTGAAGGTGGGCAAGGATGAAGTGGGTGGGTGGATTGAGAAGTGTTGACTAATGAAAAAAGTGCTGCTTTTGCATTGGCCACAGAGGCTTTCAAAAGTATGCAACTCGAGTACTCAACTACATTGTTCATCATCAGTTGCAAACTACTAACGATGTGCACATGTAATTATAGGATGAAGAATCTGAAAGAGTTGCCTCGCATAATTATAGTTCATTTTCTGGCTAAATTCTAGAAGATTCCTTTCATTCAGTAAGACACACGGCCACACGCTACATTCACTCTAATTGTTTTCATAACACCTAATACATAAACTTGATTCTTAACCGATCATTTCATGACATGTCAGACGACTAGGCTGCTTACAGTACACAATTATGCTTCTGCACAAATCTTGCACAAGGATGCTGTGTATTCACGCACTTTAAGTTGTATTTTCAGTCTAATTTTTGAGAAATTGAGGAATCTGAAATTTTAAATTCTTGACGAAGAATTGTGTAACCTTCTAAGTTTTATCTTTCATAAGGACTTATAGTTTCATTACTTAATTACTCTTATAGTCCAGCTCTCTAATCTATGATGTCATGTTGATGATTAGTTAGGATATAATAGTAGTGTGAGAACGATTTTAAAAATTCTTCCCTGTGATGACTTGAGTCCTTGGATTCCACTGCTTGGTTTTTATTGTTTTTCCATGCTGATAATGATGTGGGAAGTTAACAATTTTGACAATAAACAATTGAAGAAGAAAAAGAACGAGAAAGAAAAGGGGTTTCAAGAAGAAGAATTTAAGACGAGAAAATCAATTTATTTCTTTTATTCAAGGGTACCAATTACAGTGAATTAACCCTATTTATATAGAGCAAAGAAGCTAAAATCAAAAGAGTATTTAAAAACTAGAATTTTATCAAATTGTTAAAACTAATCTAATCTAATCTAAACTAAACTAACATAATTTGAATTGAACTCTATTCTAAAATCCTATCTAAATTCTGTCTCCATCTCCATCAGATAAATCTTTGTAAATTTTGCTAATAACTTACTTCATAATGAAATAAGCATTACTCTGTTTATGCAGCTTCTGTTCCTGATACGGTAAAAGCAGAACTACTGCAGCGAATCCGTTCATTTCTTTCAACTGCCCTTTGATGTTATAGAGAACTTCTAGCACGTGGCAGTGGATGATAAAAGAGAATACTGCAATGACATAATTAGCAAAGATGTTATGCTCTGCCTTCTGAAGTTTTCTGGCAAAGAGAATACTGCAATGCCATAATATTGCATCAAGAAATGACTTTCTTTTATTTTCTTTACTAGCCCAAAGAAATGGACTGAGGTTACTTCTATGATCTGTTCCTATTCAAACAGCTCGTGAATATTTTGTGTGGTGATACTGGGCTTATTGATTGCATTGGATAAATGACATCTTATTACGTGTTTATATATCTGGGACAGAACTAGGCTTTCATTGCCTAAGTTTAACAATGTGGTCTTTCAACTAGGTTAAGTGCCACAAGTGTAGATCTTGCATTTTCAATAATGCTCGATAATGAACATCTCAGTCTATATTTAGTGTATCAATAATGCTATTTATCATTATGATGATGGAACATCGATGATGTGACGGTTTACGTGGAATAATGAAATATGACAGTTCAATCTTTACGAGAGAGGAGGACAGAGAGAAATGTGAAAAATAATGGGTTACCATATCACCGATATTCCATTACCATGATGATAAATAGTATTATTCTTTGCGTATTTGGTAGGCGATTATATGTGGAATGAACGAGGTTCAGGGTACTTATAGACATAAGTGAAGAGGAAGAAATTTCCTTTTTTGGTCGGGAATATTGATGGGAAGATTTACCTTGAAGGTGGAGTTAATGAGGGGACAAATGTCCTCCATTGATTGGCTGGCTGGTCGTGTCAAATGGAAAAAGGCGTATCCAGTTGTCCTTAGCGCTTGTTCTGCTTGACCTGTCCATATGAGAACTTATTCCACCATACCTAAAAAATTTCCATTGCCAAAGGTTATGTATTGTAATAGTTGCCTTGAAAGTGGATCTATCAGATTGTAAAGGGTCTTATCAAAACCAAAATGTATAGGCCTACCTGCCATCCACACTAGAATAAATATAGTTTTTCGTAAAAACCTGCTAGTGGAGGTAGACTCAGGCAAAGAGCCGTGCACAATGGTTTGAACCATGGGGTAGGGAGGCGACCAACTACATGAGAGCACTCTATTAGGTCCTTTCTTGATCCTAAGAGAGGCTCAGTAGCTCAATTAGGCTTGAGAGCAGGAGAAAAGGCCAGATGTGTGACACACTCGGACACATTGAGTACATATCATAAATGTATCATAAATCTTTATTGAATGTGAATTGAATCTATACATTTTTTTGGTTATAAATTTTCGATCTAATAAACTTATAAATGAATCATATATTTAGCTACCAAATGAATCAATGAGTCATCAGAATCAATCTACTTGTGGATTGTTTTATGAGAGAGGCCTTCGATTTGAAGGGTGATATAAAGTCGATCTATTTTCGGAATCATATCCATAGTTAGTAGTTTTAGCTCTATATCAAGGTTACAATCGATATCATCACTATCATTAATATTAAGTATTAACTGGAATCAAAGAATTAGTAGATTTGTTCTTCCCAAAATGGGAATGGGCTAAGCTTATGAACTTATAATTTGATGATTGAGTCGCTTTCATGATTACAAGTTCATTCCATACCTGACCAATAGTGGACTTAAATTAGCAAGACAAGATAAGGTAGATTTTCAAATAGCTATTATAAGAAAGTAAAGTAGAAGCTTCCGTCATTCAAGAAGAAAGACTTCGCCCAATTCTCTTGAATCCAGTCCCCGAATTTTCCCCACTAACTAATTAGCTTTCGACCACTGAACAAACTTGATTGACAAACATAGTTTATACACCGCTAATGTAGCGGCTACCAAAGGTTATGTACTGTAATAGTCGCCTCGAAGGTGGATCTAAAGGGACACATGAACTCGTCAATTGATCGACTTAATTGTATCATTTGGAAAAGGTATATTCAGCCACCTCTGCTACATATTACATCATACCTAGTCTTAAGAGGGACTCGTTTCATCACACATGCACACATGTTCATATATCAATAAGATTATTCTTGTTTGTGGTGGGTCTCATCCCATGTGAGAGTTATGTACACCATTATGTATTCATAACATTGCTCTTATCAATGTGGTCTAGTCATGTCAAATAATATACAACTACTTTTGAGCTTCTATCGTTGGCATAATGAAATAAGCATTGCTTTTCTGTGTATGTGTGGGCGCACACTTGAACGTTCATTACTTGATGGTTCATTTATATATTTGGGACGACGGGGCTTTCATTGTCCAAGGTTAACGGTGTAGTCTTTTGACCTGGTTAAAATTAATGGTCATTAGCGTAGATCTTATATCTTTAATAATGCCACAATGCTCGATAATGGGCATCTTATGGATCTATTTCCTGTGAAAAATGTAGCTATTAATGTATATGGTATCAAGTGATGCATTAGAGCATTGATGGGTAAAAGATGATCCACTAGATTCTTCTTTAGGATCGATTAAAACCCTCCAAAACTGTTCCAGCTACCAATTGTTCTTGTCATAGTTGGTTAGAGATTGTTGTTTCCACAATCGAGGTCAAGAGTTCAAGGATTGATATCTTCCCCCTCCAAATAAAAAGGAAACAGATAAAACCGTACAAGCTTCTTCCAAAGCACCATTTGAATTGCGAATGACTTTTGATTATTCTTCGTAGTTGATTGTGTTTGCACAAAGATTTTGCACTTCAAGAAGCAAAAGTGCTCCATAACTTCCGTCGAGATGTATACTTGGCATACCAGGTTCTGTTGCCCTGTGCTAAAGTGAATGGAAATATTTCAGGAAATAAAAAATAAAAAATCAGTGGAGCAATGAAAACATCCAGAGAGGAAAGAATACCAATAAAGGGTGTGCTATATGTTGAGTGCATTTTCAACACGAGCAGGAATCTTCTTTTTCTTGGCGGAACTATATATTTCGTGAAATCAACTAAATTCAAGTTCATGACTTTTGAAATTATCCAAATCTGTGTTAAATTCTTGCATGATCCACATCCTCCAATTTTACGAAGCTAGTTTTTCTTCTTTGGTCGATTTTAAGCGATGCGTGTTTTCAAAAATGGTTAATCTATTTGTACATAATGGATTACCCCCTCACATATAATACACGGGACCCGCGTGTATTTAAAAATCTCGACAATGTGGTCCTCATCTCCATTGTGAGTAGTAGACTGGTAGGTAAAAAATTCGGTACATGTAGCATGATCTAAACAAAATATTAGGGTTGGACAAAAGTCCCGAACTGGACCGAACCGAACCCAAACCCGAATCGAACCGAACAGTTCTTCATAAGTTAAATACCCGAACGGGTACCCGAATCGAGAACTGATAGATTTGGGTCATATCTAGACCAAGAACCGTATAAGAACCGAAACTAAATAAATTTTTATTTTTTTATTGAATTAATTAAATTATTTTATTTTTCCTAAATAAATTAACAACTTAATTAAAAAAAATCAGATCGTTTCATAATTTTAATTTTAAAGTCCAAATCATTTTAAAGTCCGTTAACCCATTTTAAAGACAATAAACAACGGAAGTTTGGAATCCATTTACAATTTTTGTAAAGAATATGGACCTCCGTCATAATTATATCTTAATAATTGATATGACTACATGACTATTTGAATTTGCTCATTAAATTTAAAGCCTTCAAACAAGATAAAATTCTAAAATCATTTATATCTCCTGAAACCCTAAGCAATTTTCATTTTCCACAGTCGCGCTGGTGTAGCACTTCTAAATTATGTACCCATTTATGTATCTATTTAAGAACTATACAAATTTTGTTTTTATAATTGTGTTCAAGCATGATGATTAAATCAAGTACTTGGTGATTTATATTTCATTTTCTTTATGCAAGCAGACTGCTTGAAGTAAATGAATATGATATGGATCACCGATATTTTAATATTAATATCTACTTTATGGTATTTGTATGCATTGAATTAATGTTATTCGACAACTAGTTATTTATATATTTTTCAATTATGCTACGTTCATTTGTAAAAGTTACGAATGAAATGTCATTAGTTATATTCATGTAGTATTGCTATAAATATTTAAAAAATTAATTATGCTACGGAACCGAACGGAACGGAACCGAACTGAACAGAAATTCGAAGGTTCCATAATTATATTTGGATCCGACGGTTCCATTTATTAAATACCCGAAAATTTTGAAACTGAATCGAATCGACCCACAGCCAGCCCTACAAAATATTGAATACCTAATTTTTATTTTTAAAGGTTGAGGAGCAGGGGTGCAAATTTCTCCATTTACCTTGCATAGGATACCCGTAATTCAAATTCATTTGAAAGCGACGAGACCCGTGTAGAATTGCAGTAATTTATAAATGGTTAAGCGGACGGGCCACGGGTGATATATAATTGGAGCTCAGATTTTAAATTTTTAAAATTTCTTATATTCTCTCTCTCACGAGGTCCCAAACTTTTGAATAAATTCAACACAAGTGTGATGTCATAACATAATATCGTATTTTCTCTGACAGTCCTTTTGACTTCATCAAACGTCATTTATGGGCTTTGTTTTTTTTTTTTAAACTTTGTACTTTGTGAGTCTATACCATCTTCATGTGCATCTTTGTGTTTGTATTTATTGCTTTATTTAAATGTAAGATGTACTAAAGAGATTTTGTGAGAGTGAAATGTTGAAAAAGACCCTTATTTATTTGAATTATTCTAGTGGTACTTCACCACTTATACAAGGGTATCCATTAGGTGTCCATAATGGACACCCAGCGCCCTCCTATTGGTGGGGTGTCAGTGGGCCCAAACACCCCACCAATAGGAGAGCGCCGGGTGTCCATTATGAACACCCTTGTGTAACTGGTGATGTACCACTAGCACCACCCTATTTATTTACATGAAGATAAGTTTGCTTTCATTTTTATATAGATTAGTCAGAATTGAACGTGTATTGCGCGTTATTTTGAAATGCTCTATAAGTATTGTAAAAGTAATATTTGTAATCAATTTGCTGAGAGGATTTGATAAGTCTAAAACGAACTAAATATTTAGGATAAAAATTAAAAGTAGAAAATTGTAATATTGAAACTCAATTTCTATGATTCAACATTTTTTTAGATGGTGAAATACTACAAATGAACAACCTGTTTTATATTACATTTGCTACATAAGAATTAATTGATAATACATAAATTTAAACATACGTTAAAATTCCTAAATACATTAATAGAAATAAATTTATTTATAATAATTTTAGATTCATGTAAATTAAAATTCATTGAAATCTAGATTAATATGAATGTTAATTAATTGAGAATTAATAACACGAATGAGGATTTTTGTAGTATTTATTGGGTATTGAAAAACAAAAAGTAAGGTATTATTGAAATAATTAAATTGTAGTAAAATTAAAATCGTTCAAAAAATGATTCTCACTTGATGTGATATTTAATATATTATAGATATATTTCACGATACTCGTAACTTTTATCAATAATTTAACAATACATTTTATCAACTTTTATCAAAATATACTAAAAATCTAACTAGAGAAAGCCGCACCATTAATTTCATATGTTTGTACCAAAATGCTCGTTTTCTTCTTTTACAGGCAGGTATGTGCTGTAATCAGCTTACTTTTCTGAATAAACCAGGTTAGGTACTGTTTTACACGTAATTATTGGCACAATAATTGATATGATATCATATGATATTTTTTATTGAACTGTTTTGAACAGTATCATTTTTTTCNCTTATTTATTTGAATTATTCTAGTGGTACTTCACCACTTATACAAGGGTATCCATTAGGTGTCCATAATGGACACCCAGCGCCCTCCTATTGGTGGGGTGTCAGTGGGCCCAAACACCCCACCAATAGGAGAGCGCCGGGTGTCCATTATGAACACCCTTGTGTAACTGGTGATGTACCACTAGCACCACCCTATTTATTTACATGAAGATAAGTTTGCTTTCATTTTTATATAGATTAGTCAGAATTGAACGTGTATTGCGCGTTATTTTGAAATGCTCTATAAGTATTGTAAAAGTAATATTTGTAATCAATTTGCTGAGAGGATTTGATAAGTCTAAAACGAACTAAATATTTAGGATAAAAATTAAAAGTAGAAAATTGTAATATTGAAACTCAATTTCTATGATTCAACATTTTTTTAGATGGTGAAATACTACAAATGAACAACCTGTTTTATATTACATTTGCTACATAAGAATTAATTGATAATACATAAATTTAAACATACGTTAAAATTCCTAAATACATTAATAGAAATAAATTTATTTATAATAATTTTAGATTCATGTAAATTAAAATTCATTGAAATCTAGATTAATATGAATGTTAATTAATTGAGAATTAATAACACGAATGAGGATTTTTGTAGTATTTATTGGGTATTGAAAAACAAAAAGTAAGGTATTATTGAAATAATTAAATTGTAATAAAATTAAAATCGTTCAAAAAATGATTCTCACTTGATGTAATATATATTTACATTTTTTTTCTAATATATTCATACATTAAATAATCATTTAAATATGAGTAATTCATATTTGTTGATAACATGACATTTTAAAAAATTAACTACACATTGAAAGTGATTTATAATTTGAAATTAGAAAATGACAGCCTACAAAACTATGCACTTTGATGTTGTTTATGTACAGTTTAAATTATTATAAATATAAAAAATGAAGTAATAGATAAACGAATAATAATTGTGGATCCACGAAATATGTAAATCATACGTTGACATTTGAGAAGCATACTTTTCGCATCAGCATGTAAATCGTGATTTATAAAAATTGGAAAGGATCGATTTAGTGTGTTTGAGCCACATTATTTTGAAATAATGTATTTTAGAATAGTAGGTTGATGGATAATGTGTGGTTGAAAAAGAATGAAAAGTCAATGATGTGATGAAAAATATTATTTTATTGAAGAATATATGGTTGAAAACGAGTAGAAGAATGAGAATAAAAAAATAATGTGTACCAAACAGGGGCTAATCTGAAACCCAATCAAATCATGTCCATGAAATCGATTGCTTTTATAGGCATGATTTTAATATTCCTGCTATCTAATCTAATAATTAGAGTGTGTTTGGTAGAGATTAAAATCGGATTAAAATTGAAAAACTAGTCGTTATTATTGATTTTTATTAGACGAGTGAAACGTAATAACGGCTATATTTTCAATTTAATTAGATTTTGAGCTCCACCAAACAGGCCCTTAATAAAAACTTAATATATTAGCAGAATCATGTTACTTAACCACTGTATGGTACATATTAAAATTTTCATTTTCATTCTTTTACTTATTTTTAACTATATATTTTTCAATAAAATAATATTTTCCATTACATCAATAACTTTTCTTTCTTTTTCAACCATACATTTTCCATCAATCTACTATTCCAAAATACATTCTTCCAAAATAATGTAATTATTCTTTTTCAACCACTCACTCTCCATCAATCTACTATTTCAGAATATATTCTTCATTAGTAATGTGACTCATACACACCCTTAAATTATCATCCATTTAGATTAGCACGTTGCACGTTTCTTCTTAGTTGTTTAAAGCTCGAAGTGAATACTTCGAAGTACCTTATGAGCCACAACTTGGATGTGATTTAAAAGGTCGAGAATATAAAGATACAAGTGAATGATACCTAATTTATCTTTATTAGACAAATGAGATTCATCATTGATATCTTCTTCGACTTCCTCTTTATGATGATATTGTGATGATGCAACTTCATCAAATATTTTCTCAATGACAATTTGTTGCTCCTTTGTATATACCGAATGTAGCGCGATGAAGACTTTTTACCTATTTTAAAATATGTAATGTCATTAATAAATATACATATAACACTTTTTAAAATAGATGTTCTACGAATTAAAAACATCCGATAATTAATTAATCATTATGTAAAGGATCGTAATCATAAGAGAGGTTAGACTATACTCGAAAACAAAAGACAGAAAATAAAAAAAAGGTTCATCGAGAAAAAAGGAAAAAATAATAAATAATAAAAAAGAAAGGAGGGGATTAAAATTAGTTTTTTAGTAGACTGTGATAGAAAATTTTGAAATTTGTGGTTGAAAAGTCGATGAAAAATGTGTTTAATATTGATTGTTTGACTTTGACTTGGATTAAAATAAGAAGGACGAAACATGGGCACAATGAAAATTCACAAAAATGGAGGACCTCTAATGAACACAACCGGGCCCCACTAATCCTAAATTTGGGGAAGGGATAAAAATTTTCTGCGGAAAATCGCTTTAATTCATTGCACCAAAAAATCGGATTTCTATCTTATTACCCCCTCATTTTCCCGCGTTGGAGGGAAAAGAAATTTTTCTATTTTTCTCAAATTCTTCTACAGGTAAAAACAAAATCATTGGAATTTTTTACGCACTCTACTGAATATGACTTCAATAGTTTGAGCTCTGATTTTCGTTTTAATATTTACGTCACTTGCAGGAGGAGCTGTGAGTAGGTTCAGTTTGTGATATCATTTCAATTTCAAGTACCATGTTTTTTTTTTTTTTTTCCTGGCTTGTTTATCGTTTAATTATTGTTTTTTTTTTTGAGTAATTTGTTATGCTCTGTTTGGTTTGTGTTGATTTTTAGGGTTTTGATTTGCTTCAGCTTTGGGGCTTACTTACTCTATGGGGATTTTGTTGGAACTGGTTTTATTGTGATGTTTTTAGTTGAGTGGTTTGGAGATTTGCGGTACTTTTATCTGTAAATGGTCTTGTCCTTTTGATTTAAGTTTTTATGAAATGTTTATGGCTTTTCATTCCTACTTGACGAAGTTCTTATTTGGGATATTTGCTTTTACTAGGTAAATAGCTTTGTTTTAATTTGGTTCTATTCATATGAACGTTGACAAGTGATGTGGTGAGAAAATGTATGTATATCGTACTGGAAAGACAGTAATTTACAGTTGCTTGATGACGAAATAGTTATAATTTGCTTTATCATTTTCTTCTTCATTTGACCCTGCTTTTTGCAATTATATATGATTACTTATACATATATGTAAATTAAGATCAAGCTTTTACAGCTCAAGCTAAAACAAGGAAAAAGAATATAGAACAGAAAATAAAAGGAAAAAAAGACGTGTTCAGTATAAGTATTAGGTTTTGTCTTGGGTTTTAATTTTTTAAATATCGCGTTGAAACTGTGTGTATATTTCATGAATGTGCTTTCTGTTTTATGTTTGCTTCATAAAATGTCATTACCGATTCACACTGCTGGAGCTAGTTTATTTTTTAAGATTTGACTGTAATTTGGTTTCCAAGATGCTCTTCACGATGTTTTAGTTTTTAATTCCGTGGCATGCTGAGTTCATGGTTGCAATTTTAGTCTGGAAAACGATAATGCCTTTTTCTGCATGTTCCCACGATGAGACTCAAATTGTATTGTATGAAGCATTATACTAGTTGACTGGGACATCTGGTTTCAACTTTGGCATTGTTATTTCTCTATCAGGAAACAAACTCTCCTGAAGAATAAAGAAATAATCCCCCAACAGAGATCTTCTTGCCTAAATGAGAGATGCAGACCAAGAAGAAAGTTACTGGAAGAAATTCTCAAGATCTTGCTAGTCCAAGGGTTTCAAGACACCAAAAGAAGTTATCTGAAGACGTGCAAGTGCAAGCAAAGAAAGTTACAGAGCTGATCACCTCTTCTGCTAGAAAGAAAAAAATTGGTAAGTAGGTAGCTTGATCCAATTATTCAGGTTATCTGCTTGAAATAGTCATTTGCTGTCGTCAAGCACCAGAAGCTGATCCACCTTTTTTTATGAAACTTAGATATCAAATTAAAGGGGTGTTTATGGCTCCATTTCTCTTTGTTTACACCACTGAAATAAGTTTTTGTTGACCTTGGTGTTATTTTAGTTAGAAATCAATTTTTGCTGTGATTCCATTGATTTCCTTTGAGCTTCTCCGTAGAATTCCCTCAACTTCTCTCAGACATAGATCATCTATTAAGATTTCAAAAGGTTTCCATTTGTTTATGTAACTCAGCATTATCGTGTATTCACGAGTGGACTGACATATTTTTGTGTTCCTCTTAGTTGGCATTCTTCCAGAGAACATTGAGGAATCTGTTGCTGAAACCAATTTGAACACAAGATTCAGATTGGTGGAGGGTGATGATCCAAATGTGTGTTTAAGCAGCGACACAACCCATGGTCTTGACGATGCTTTTGTAAGTAATAAGGTGACTATATGAGTTACATTTTCTATAGTTCTTTCATCATTTTTCACTTGCAATTGTCCAATTTTCCTTCCATATTATTATGCATTGTTATCATTTATGTGCATTTGTGCTACTTCCATCAAAGATCATTTTGAAATGTATTCGTGTTAGAACTTTTTAAAATTAGAATATTTGAATTTTGTTTTGGGTTAGCTAGTATTCTTATGTGATATCTTGTCATATTTTAGCAGCATGATCGTGGAACTACTCATTGTGCGGGTGAAACTATATTTTCTCCTAGCTTTCATATTACAAGAAATTTTGGAGGTGAAATTTCAAGTGAAGGTACTCAATAAGTTTGATGCTTATTTTTTTGCTATTTTGCTTACTACTGTTTAGGGTCATGTTCTCAAATATATATATATTTTCCATTTCTTCTGCCAGAAGACGTCTTCAACTTCTTTCAGCATGGAGATCAACATATTTGGGACTATGGCAATGAGAACTTGAATATCAGTTGCCCTGGTATGAGAATAAAATACCAACGGCTCATTGTAAATCCACATAAGCTTTCAGTTATTTCTTTCAATCCTAATGCTGGGGCTGCTGCTTTTTATGCAAAATTTAGGTGGTGGCAACCTAGCAAAGGAAGTTCCAGCTATACATCTTTCCATGAAAAATTCAAACCTGAAATGTGTTGAACATGAAAATCAAGATCATATGGCAACTGATGTTTGTCTAGAGGATGAGGAAGTTGAAGAATTTGATGATTTTGATCCATTTTTTTTCATAAAGAATTTGCCAGAGTTGTCATCAGTTGTTCCGATATATCGGCCTGTACTATTACCAAAACAAACGAGAAGCTGCCCATCAACAACTCTTGTTCTAGACTTGGATGGTAAGCATTCTTTAATCATATATTATTTATTAGTATTCTAACATATCACTGAATAGTGACTTAACAAATAATTTTTCTATATTATTCAAAACTGCTAGTCCTGTTTATGCTTAAATTTCTAGTAAAAAAGGAATGTTGCTAAAATAGCAGAATGGATAATTTTAATACTTAAAACTAATCATTTTGGATAGAAATTAGAAAATAAGTAAGAACAAAATAAACACTATTTTATTTTATGCTTAAAAGTACGTATTTTGACGTGTTTCCATTGCCAATTCCATCATAATCTCCAACATATCTGCTTGTGTATGCTTTTATAAATACAATATGTGAAGGATTAAAGGGAAGTTCATTGACAATTACTTTCCAGGGCTTTGCCATTTTTTAAGTATGTATCATACAGGCATCAAGGTCATCAACAAACCTTGTTTGTACGCGTGACATACGCTGAAACTTCATTATTCTATTTGGCAGAGACCTTGGTGCACTCCACACTTCAACCTTGTGATGATGCAGATTTCACTTTCTCTGTCAATTTTAACTCGAAAGATCATACAATATATGTGCGGCTCCGCCCTTATTTGAGGTATTTCATGGACAAGGTATCCCGTCTCTTTGAGATTATTATATTTACTGCCAGTCAAAGCATTTATGCTGAGCCACTTCTGAAAGTGTTAGACCCAAAGAGAAAAATATTTCGGCATCGTGTGTACCGTGAATCCTGTGTGCATCTTGATGATAATTACCTCAAAGATCTTTCCATTCTAGGTCGTGATTTGGCACGCGTTGTTATGATTGATAACTCTCCTCAGGTAATTTTACCTTTCATTCAGATATGAGTTGTGATGCTGTACTTCCATTGCATGGAGTTTACTGTTTTCCTTTTTCTTGTCCCGTGGATAGTTTTTTTTGTTTTTGTTTTAGTGTTTTGTGTGTTCAATGAAGCTATTAATCTTCTCGTTGTGAAAAGAGATTCTCAGTTATAAGCTATTTTTGGACTCGTGATGTTGACCATTAAAATTTCCATATTTGCTTGATAACTATAATGAAGTTTGAAAATCCATCTTTTGGCATAATCTTATTCTTGTCTTGTGTAATCTTCTGCCTTTGATAGTTAATGTGGTACAAGAGTTCTTTTATCATGTAAAATTCAAGAGAAGATATTAAGGCGTCAATCTTCTGCAAAACTTGTCACTTGCATTGCCTTCTGTCAAAGTAATAAGAAACCTTAAAATTAGCTCATTAGCTGATTAACATTGACCATGGTTTTGGTTTTCAGGCATTTGGTTTCCAGGTGGACAATGGAATACCAATAGAANTTGTGAAAAGAGATTCTCAGTTATAAGCTATTTTTGGACTCGTGATGTTGACCATTAAAATTTCCATATTTGCTTGATAACTATAATGAAGTTTGAAAATCCATCTTTTGGCATAATCTTATTCTTGTCTTGTGTAATCTTCTGCCTTTGATAGTTAATGTGGTACAAGAGTTCTTTTATCATGTAAAATTCAAGAGAAGATATTAAGGCGTCAATCTTCTGCAAAACTTGTCACTTGCATTGCCTTCTGTCAAAGTAATAAGAAACCTTAAAATTAGCTCATTAGCTGATTAACATTGACCATGGTTTTGGTTTTCAGGCATTTGGTTTCCAGGTGGACAATGGAATACCAATAGAAAGCTGGTTTGATGACCGTACTGATACAGAATTGTTGTCTTTACTTCCATTTTTGGAAAGTTTAGTTGGTGTAGAAGATGTAAGGCCTGTTATTGCCAAGAAATTCAACCTTCGAGAGAGAATAGCTGCAGCAGTTTGTCCTTTAGGCTACAACCGTGGAGACACTTTTGAAAGATGAGCAGCTCAGTGCACGATGCATTCCATGACACCACACAAAAGGATTGCCTGGATACTCTTGGTTGAGAGTGAGAAGAAAGAACTTGGGGTCAAAAGTGGAAAGTTAAGAAGATTTAACAAATTCAGCAGTAATTTCGTGTGATCTTAAGATTTTAGAGACTTTATACTCGTGAGTTCTTACATGCATCTGATTTTATCTGTAGACTGAGGTCAGCTGGTTCCTGGAGCCCTAGTGTTCCTAGGCGACAATAATTTGGTTTATACTGCATCAATCTTTTGATTTGAACACAAGTATTTACTCTTTCATGCTGCTTATAATATTTCGAATTTCTCGTGAATTTAGGTCTGTTTAAGCCCCATAAGTGTGGGTTGGGAACGAACCTATAAGCCGCACAATGTGTGGGACCCATAAATAGTATGTGGGGTCCCATACTTGGAGTTTATAAGCTCCCTGAAAACGTGGTGTCTCATTCTAGATAGAGAAGTCGAAGATGTAATAAAAGCATTAATCTTGGTGGATCACCTATCATTCAAAAGAAGAAAACTCCTCTTTAATTTTTCGAAACTAGTTTATAAACGATCATTTTCAATTTATTTCCCATCCAAACTTTTGGTTTTCATCTTTGGTATACTTTTTGGTGTACTTATTTTATTTTTGTGGGTTTTATTCGTATAGAGATGATAGTTAAAAATAATAATCATAATGAAATGTGTAATTGAAAAGTTGCAAGAAAGTCCTTTAGTAATGCATCTAGTGGGTGTAGTCGTGTACTGTCGTCTCAATTTTAGTGTAATTGATCGTACTTTTGAATTAACTAGTTGGTAGAGAGCATTGTTCCTTGGGATTGGAATTGGGTTTTTTTGCATAGCTTAGGTGGAAGGTGAGGAAGACTTTGTTTTCCTCAGGTGTAAAGGATTACTTATTAGCAAGCGTCTCAAGTTGTTATTCTCCCCTCGAAGATCAATTTTTATGCAGTACTCATCCATCCAACCGTTCTTTAAAAAAAAACAAAACCTCTCGTTAGGCACGTAAGTATTGCAATGTTTTTTACAAGGTCAAACCAAGACTTTAGGACAAAACGATAGTTGCACACTGTCCAGCCATATGTACCTGATTTTTCAGATGAGACATCAATGGCCATTGATTTTTAAACCAATGCCTCAGAGTTTTGCAGAACCCTTATCCTTCAAAAAAATCTTTTATTTTCAAAAGTCGTTAAAACTTATCTTTATTTTTATACTAATCGTTGACACGTACATTGTACGAATTTTGTATTTTTTGTGTTTTTATTAATGTAGAAATTGTAAATATTAAAAAAATAGTAGTTTATAATTTATTGGATTATTCAAGAGTTTTCGAGCATATTATTGCCTCACTAATGCTCCATCGTGATTATTTCAAAATCCATCTCCTTGCCAAGCCCTAAATCCACCTCCGTGTGAAGCCATAGCTTGTATTTACTTTTAACAAATAACTTTTTTAAAATATCACTTTCCATGAAATCTATTCTCAAAAAATCTCTACAAAATAGGGGTCAAGTCTATTAATTCCCGTACACTTGATTTAAATTTCTTGCAAAATTTAAAAATTGAATTCAGAAGAAAGAGATGAACACTAAAGAACAAATCAAGGACGTTTGATTAGTTATTTTTAAAATTTCGTAAAATATTCAAAAGTATCTCTAAAGCGACTGAAATTGCTTAAAAATTGTCACATGATCAAAGATAGACCATGTTCAAAAACTCTTTCCAATGCTAGCTAACAAAAACACAGTTAAGTTGACATTATGAAAAAAAAAAAAATCTAGAGCTCCGTTTAGATTCAAGCTATGTTAGACGGAATGACATAATATCTAAAATTAGAAGCTTTGTTAAACTGAATGACATGACAGAATTAATATTTTCTTTTCTAATTTAGATTTATATCCATATTCAGATGTTATTTAAAAAAAAAAATGAATGACATGTAAATGGCAATCCACAAAATCCATTTATGTAATATTTTGATCATAATATTGACCTAGTTAAAATCATATACACCCCCTCTGTTATATTATATAGTTGATAGTTCAAATCTGAGTAGATTATGGTTTAATTTGGTATGGATGTAGATTTGAAAAGAAATTTATTACAATGAATAAACTTGACTAACCACATTATTCATTATAGAATCACGAAATTTGTAGAATACAAAAATTTCATATTAACTGCAACACAAACCAACATTACCACCAAAAGCAACTGCTCAAATTCATTATAACATCACTGTAGAATAACAAGAAACTCGAATTCTAAAACTGAATCAACATTACCATAATAGAAACAGACGAAGTCGAATTAGAAATTACATTTATCATGATCCGAAGTTTCAATTACAACAAATGTTATTCATAACAAATTCGTCAAAATAAGTCAAAACTATAAAAAAAAAAATGGAGATGGATATCTCGTGATGTGTATAAAATGGCATAACATTGGAGGATATTAGTGAAAACTAGTATCTCAAGAGGGAGGATGAACAGTAATATGCAGGGGGAAAAAATGGAGATGGATATATTTGAAGGACTCAAGCAATGAAAACTGCGAGATTGAACAGTAACCTCTTATTGGTTACTTTTGCATCTACAATAGACAAGAAATTGTCTTTTTTAATATTGTGGATATACTTATAAATAAAAAAAATATTCGACCTTTTGAAACATTAATAGAGTATTAATCCGCATGACAAAAAAGTGTTCGTTATTGATAAGTTCGAGAGCGAGTGCAAGACGTTGCAAGTTCTTGTTGACAGAGTCGTGGAATTATTTTAGATAAAAAATGTTATATTATTATAAGGATAATCAACATATAACGTTCTTATCTTTCACTATTACTGTGAAAAATGTTATTACTTTTTTTTTTTTGTGTATTTTAACATTTCATTTTGCAAAAAATTATTGTCATCAATTTTCTCAATTAAAAGTTATGAATTGACGAATATATCCTTCTATTTAAATAAAACGAAAAGAAAAAGAAAGAACTAATTACAACTATAGTCCCATTTTTTTAAAAAAGTACAAAGAGTCTGAAATAAATTAGTAAAGGGTAATTAGCACATAATATCCTTACCTATCACTATTATTAAGAAAACATTTATACCTTTCATTTTTTTGGTATTTTTACCCATAATTACACATTTGATTGCGCAAACCATTTTTTCTATCCATTTTCATCTAAATTCTTGATAAAAGTTGTAAAATGATGAATATACTCTCTTATGTAATATGAGAAAATAAAAATAAAAAATTAATTGCAACCATAATCCCAAAAAAAAGTATAAACGAATCCCAAATGAATTATTAAAAAATTATAAATTATTTTTTTAAAAAAATGCAAATGATTCCCAAATATATTATTAAAAATTAGAAATTAAAAAATATAAAGAGTGCAAACCATTCCCAATTAAATTATTAAAAAATTAATTTTCCTTTTTTATTTAAATATGAGTGTATATTTGTCATTTCACGTTTTTTTATTAAGAAATTGAATGAAAATTGATAGAAATGATGATTTGCGCAATTAAATACGTAATTAAAGGTGAAAATATCAAGAATGAAAGATATGGATGTTTTTCACAATAAGAGTGAAATGTAGGAGCATTATGGGTTGATTACCCTTTTAATAATTTATTTGGGACTCGTTTGTAATTTTTTTTTTAAAAAATTGAGACTATAATTGCAATTAGTTCTTTCTTTTTCTTTTAGTTAAATAGAAGAGTATATTCGTTCTTTCGTAGCTTTTAATTGAGAAATAGATGAAAATGACATTTTACGCAAAGAAATGTAAAAATATAGGTGAAAATGTCATAAAATAAAAGGCTTATTAGCACAAAACGTCCCTACGTTTGACAGTTCGTGTGCAAAAAGTCCCAACGTTTTAATTTTATGCATTTTCGCCCATGTTTCAACGTTTCAGTGTGGAAAACGTCATTTT
>CAIGRF010403364.1:5674-21941 GCA_903798235.1 Fraxinus ornus
TTTAGGTCTTAAAGTGATACAAGAAACTTGCATCATCATCAAATACAAATATGTTTTCAGCCAGGACTTGATCAAAGAGTTTTCAATACTCCTCTAGGATCTCAAGTAGCTGCTGTATGGGTTGAAGATGATGAGAAAGCAAATAATCGCGTTCGTGATATTACTATATATGACCATTCTAGTGATTCACATAGGGTTTATTATTATTGTGGTTGTTATGATCATTTACAAGATACTTTACTTTTCCCATTTGATGAATTTGGTTGACTTGAAGGCATTCAAAGATATAAACAAACATCTTCTCAACCTAAGAATTTGGTTGACCATGTTGCTGTTCTTAAACAATAGATTTTGCAGCTCAAATTATTGAAAAAGAAGCTAACGGTTTGCTCATATACTTTCTCATATGTTTTTGAATTTTAAAAATATGGATGTTTTAATTAAATATAAACATTCTTTCATTTTCCCTCATGCAGAGCTCCATAAAATGAAGAAACGGTCTCAAGTTTCATATTGGGAATATTATGCATACAAGTTACAAATTAGGCCTCCTGGTATGTTTGTGGTGCTTCCCATGGTAGACTTTTTCAACAATATATTGTAGATATGTATGTTAAGATTGAAACAGCCAGATTAGATTACTTTCGTAATAACCAAAAACAAATTCGTGCCGAATTTTATCAAGGTATTGTAGATAGTGTTGAAAACGGGGAAGCAAGATGGTACAAAATTGGAAAGAAATTTGTCTTACGACAATCTTTTACGTGTGGACCTAGAGATATACTACGGAGATTCTTAGATGCTATGGCTCTTATCCAACGTAATGGAAAATTAGATATATTCTTAACTATAACATGTAATCCTAATTGGCCAGAAATTAAGCAAGAATTGAAACACAATAATGAGGTTCAAATTCGACCAAATCTAATTGTACGTGTATTTAGAGAAAAATTAGAAGAGCTTAAAAATGATTTGTACAAGAACAATGTTTTTGGTCCTATCGTTGCTCATATATACATGATTGAATTCCAAAAATGAGGGCTTCCTCACGCACATCTATTGATGATTTTTAACTATGGCAATAAGATTTCTTCCGCTGAACAAGTAGATAGGATAGTCTCTTGTTCCTGATAAAAACAAGCACCCTCATCTCTATTCAGTTATTGTAAAGCACAATATGCATGGCCCTTGTGGAAACTTAAATCCCAAAAATGTATGCATGGTGACAAATAATAGTTGTAAGAATAAATATCCGATGAATTATTGTAATAGTACTATATTTGGAGAAAATTCATACACATTGTATAGACGTCGTAATAATGGTATTATTATTAAAGTTAGAGGTCAAATGTTAGATAATCAATGGATTGTACCATATAATCTTTATTTAAGTGTAAAATCTGACTGTCATATCAATGTTGAAATATGTTCTGCTATTAAAGCTGTAAAATATTTGTACAAATATGTATACAAATGATATTATCGTATTAATTTTTTCGTTAGCAAAGATGAAAAGGAAAAAAACATTGATGAAATATATGCTTATCAATCTGCTAGACGGATATCTCCACCTGAGGTTATGTG
The DNA here is from genome assembly GCA_903798235.1 of Fraxinus ornus. Taxonomy (NCBI): domain Eukaryota; kingdom Viridiplantae; phylum Streptophyta; class Magnoliopsida; order Lamiales; family Oleaceae; genus Fraxinus; species Fraxinus ornus. The sequence continues at coordinate 7,259 of CAIGRF010403364.1, forward strand.
GAGGATTTTTTCATTCAATTTGGCAGAAATCTATCCAACTATTTATTCTTTACAAGTTCATATCGAAGATCATCAACAAGTTACATACAAAAACATGGACAATTTATCTTCTATTATTGAGAATGAAAATACAAGAAGAACAATGTTAATTGAATTTTTCAGATTGAATAAAGCAAATGATTTTGCTTGGACACTTTTGTATTGATATATCCCAGCATATTTTGTTTGGAATGCAAATAACCAAATTTGGACTCCTAGAAAGAAACATATTGTTATAGGACGAATTATCTCAGTAAATCCATCTGAAGGAGAACGATATTTCCTTCGCATTTTTCTTAAGCATATTAGAGGGTCAACATCATTTGACGATATAAGAACTTTCAATGGAGTAACTGTTGATACATTTCGAGAAGTTGCACTTTTATATGGTTTATAAAGTGGAGAGAATCGTTGTGAAGAATGTTTATCTGAAGATATTATTTACGAAATGCCTTATTCTTTAAGACGGCTTTTTGCTACACTTTTTACAATGTGCAATCTTAATCATCCAAAATTACCGTGGCATAAATATAAATCTTATATGATGGATGCTTATGTACATCAAAATATATCTTTTGAAGCTACTGAAATACAAGCTCTGGATGATATAAGTTCTTTTTAGAATCTCTAGGTAAAAATATAAATAATTATGGAATCGTGTCATTTAATGTAAATATAGATGAGCATGAAAGGTTGACAAGAATGGTTGCAGATGAAACAATTGATTTGGATATTGAAGGAAGCTTTGGTTGTGCTGCAATGTTAAATAAAGAACAACACTGTGCATACGATATAATTATAAAAAAAGTAGAATCTAAATCAAGTGGTGCTTTCTTCATCGATGGTCCGGGTGGGACATGTAAGACTTTTTTTATACAAAGCACTCCTAGCTGGTGTAAGGTATCGACATTTAATTGCTTTGGCAACTACGTCCTCTAGAGTAGCTACATCTTTACTACCTAGAGGTCGATCAACTCATTCAAGACTTAAATTTCCTTCAGAAATGGTAGGAAAAGTGAACCGCTCTATTAGCAAACAATTGGCTTTGGAAACTTTGTTTAGAATGTCTAGGCTAATAATTTGGGATGAAGTACCTATGGTAAATTATTGTGCTATTGAAGCTATAGACAAATTGCTTAGAGATATTACTGATTATAACTTGCCTTTTGGTGAAAAAGTTGTCGTTCTTGGAAGAGATTTTCGAAAGTTTTACCAGTTGTACCGAAAGGAAAAAAAGAAGAGATCAAAGCTAGCCACATTTTTTCATATCTATGGCCTTTATATGTACACCTACCATTGGTAAAAAAATATGAGAACAAAGTTTGATTCCACGTTCTGCGATTACTTACTTAGAATTGGAGATGAAACAGAACAAGAACATACTTGTAAGTCTATTAAGTTTCCAAATAGTATAATTTTACCATTTGTGGATGAAATCACGTCTTTGAAAATTTTGATACGTTGTGTTTTTTCAAATATAGAAGCATATGTTGATCATTTACATAACATGGTAAACCACGTTATTCTTACGCATACAAATGAATGTGTTGACTACATTAACAAACTTCTGCTGGAACAAATTCCTGGTCAAATTTTTACATACTATAGTTTTAATGAAGCAATTGAGAAATCAAAACAGAGTGTGCAAGAAGATTTCTTGAATACTTTGACATCAAATGGTAGTCCACCTCATGAATTGAAACTTAAGATAAATAGTCATGTAATGTTATTGTGGAATATTAATCTTTCCGAAGGTTTATGCAATGGAACACGTCTTACTTGTCAAAAATTTGAGAGAAACGTTATTCTTGCTGAAATCACAACCGGTGAATATTGTGGAAAACAAATTTTCTTACCAAGGATTCCTTTTACACTCCTTAAATCTGATCGAAACACAATTCCATTTAAAAGGACTCAATTCTCAATTAGACCATGCTTTGCAATGACAATAAATAAAGTCCAAGGTCAAACACTTTATTTTGTCGGTTTGTATCTTCCACAACCAGTTTTTTGTAATGGTCAGTTATATGTAGCATTATCAAGAGCAAAAACAAGCAAAGCTGTAAAAGTTCTACTGAAATCATCAACCATAGATAGTTTGCACAACTCTTATACTGAAAATGTTGTCTATAAGAAAATTCTTTCCTTTATACATTCATAAACTACAACCTTGTCACATGTATATTTGATGATATTTGAAAAATTATTACAATTTCCTACCATTCAATAATTTCCTAATTTATTTCATTTATTTATAAAACAATATTTTGATACACAAAAAATAATATTTTTCATTTTATATACAGGTTATCAGAAGTTCCATTGGTGTTATTCAGAAGTTCATATGAATTCTCCACTATGTCTGTATATTTCACAGGTGTGAATCAATTTAAAAATAAAATATAAAAGTTTTTGTTAAGATTTAATACATTAGATGATGAATCTATAACATTGACGTTAAATTTGTTCATGGACTAGTTTGTGCCTTCCGTTAGAAAAGAATTATGTTTTTAAGACGATTGCCTCTTTATTAATGGATACAGAATTCTCTTCGCAAAAGTTTGTAAACGGTAATGCATTTCTGGTGTCTTGGAACTTTCTGTAATAAATTTCTTCTTACTATTTATATAAGCAAGTTTTGAACCATTTGTATGTGCGTATAATTCCAAAAGTGATTTTGAAAAACATCATCAGAATTTGTTTTCTCTTCAATAGATATGTATTATGTCAGTGCTTAAAAATCGTTGTGGACTTAATGATTTCGTTTTTTTATTGAAGTTTAGGACATTCAGTTTTTTCAACTACTTTTTCATAAGTGAAATACAATAACTTTTTTGTCCTTATTTTAGTTCAAATAGCTATAGTGTGATTCTTGATGCTAAATTTAAATAAAGCTACTTTTTGCTTGCAGCCAAGTTAAGAATGCCACAAATGTTGTTTGACAAGATAGAAGTACAATAAGATCAACCTGAGATAGTTAATCAGTTGGCGTGGGGAAAAAGAAGACAATACAGCTGAAGCTAAGACTTTGAATAGTAGCAAAACAAAAAACAGCAAGAGACACAGAAACATTACAAAACATAAACCAAAACTGTGTTATATGACTTGGATATGTCGAGTTATCAAATACTTGAATTACCTAAAATGACATCTATTAACAATTGAGGTTACAAGAACAATGTATGATTCAAATATTACTGCATTACATGATCAGTTTAAACTGGGAAAGACATATATTGTTTCAAATGCAACCGTTATTAAAAGCAAATTTCAGAGTTCACCTAGAGAAAAAAACTTGGACTATAACTGGAAGAACAAAAATTGAAGAACTGCATGAAGACCACTTGAACATTCTATTATCAAAACATGAACTTACTCCGCTTGATGAACTAGAGAAACACATGGACAAAAATACAAACATAAGTAAGCTTTTGATTTGAAATTACTCTTTTTTAATATTCCATTTCTACGTCACTCTTACTGTACACATACCCAAAACATATACACATCTTTCTTGTAGGTGTGATATGTGTAGCTATATACATACGATAGAAACGACTCATTTAAACAAAATTTGGTACAGAAGCCTCTCTACATGTGTTGTCTTAATTGACAAGAAATTTCGAACTGTAATACTAATCATATGGGATAGCTTTGTTGAAGAAGAAAGCATCACAATACTTGAAATCTAGCAAATAGACCTATAATATGGGCTACAAATCTCAAAGTTTCTTCATTCAATGGTAAGTCTATTATATTAACACCAATACATTTACATTGTTATTTTTATTTTTAAAAAAAACAAAATATGGAAATTCTTCATAATTTCGTCATGCAGGTATCACTATTTCTACCAAAGTAAACAACACTTTCTTCATTGATGCTAAATTGCTTGCTATTGCGGAGTACAGAAATTGGTAGTAAAATATACTCAACACACATATATTTCTGCAAATTCTATACAAAACTAAACATATAATTGTTTCGGGTGGAAACTAACAGGAAAACACTGGACAAATTGATAGAAAATAAACCATTTGTGGCTGTTAGCCCACCTAAATTTACGCCTTCGACTGAGAAAAAGTTTACACTAATTACCGATTTGCTGGGAACCTATCTGGGAGTAATTTTAAATTGCTTCATGAAATAAAAATAACATATATACATTATTTCTATATTTTATATATACTAACTATTACACTTTTAATACATATAGATACATCTTTATCTCTAGGAAAAATTCTATTGGGTGAGTGATCAATGGAGAATCAACCCAAAAAACAGAATTTCTGGTACATGTCTTGTAGTAATTGCAAAAAGACATCCAATGCAAATTTTGGAGAAATTCACAAATGCAGGTTTTGCAAATATGAACAAGCAAAAGGTGTTCCAAGGTAATTTCCACAATTAAACATATATTTAAATCTTAACTATAACTCTTGATTCAAACATTATATAATACATATTTCTAACCAAAAACATTTATAGAGTAAACACTTTGATCTACCTTGAAGACAAATCAGGATCATTGGATGCAACTATCATAGGAGACGCTGCAGAAACATTATTGGAAACAAATGCCAACGTAATAATGAATTATTCTATAGAGGTAAAACTTCAGCTCTTAAATCTTTATATGCTATTTTCTACAAAAAAAAAATGAATTTATTAATACAATATTTGATCTATCGCAGACACAAAATGCAGAATTGAACAACATCATGAAACTCGAAAGCGAAATAGAACTATTGTTTTACCTAAAAGTGTCAGAAAAACACCACACACCACCTGAATACCGGTTTGAAATCATCACAGCAATTATTAATAACAATATTTCAAATACAAATTCGACTATCACAAGTGATGAGACCCAAGAAAAAAAATACAAAAAGCAAAAACAAGATGTACAACCAAGTTAGTGAACCCTCTACACAAAGTAAAGAAATCACTCGACGAAGTGCAAAAAGATCTCTCTTTCAAGAATCAGCTATAACTACGAGACAGACCAGAACAAAAAAAAAAAAAAAANNNNAAAAAAAAAAAAAAAAAACCTTACACAAGCTGTGACACCTATGAGCAAACCAATGTCTTGAATTTGAAACAAAAACATGAATGACCACTGTTTGTATTATTTTGTAACAATAGGCAATGATGCAGGTTATTTCTTCTATAGCTTTGAAAAAAAAAAAACAAATTGCCTAGGTACATAAACGTTGTGTACCTATTTCATTTATTTTCAGTTTCAATAACATCTTACTCAATGATGCAGAATCTTAGAGCATTGGATAAATAGTGCAACTTAAAGATGATTTTTGTCAAAGGATATAGTTTTTGTTCTTTTTTGTCTCAATGAAGTGAAGTTGATGTAAGAATTTCTCACCAATGAATTAGTTATTGAACCAAACATCGTTTATAGTTTGGCATGTAACTCTTCAACATCTTATGTATTCAGTATATTTGTCTCTTTGCCTTTGGAACCTATTTTCAAGTTTATATATATATATATATATATATATTGAAGGACGGAAGGGAAAAAAGGCAGTCATCTTGTGCAGAGTATTTACTCCGCATTGCGTGGAGTTTACTTTGTACAGTACGGAGTATAACTTCGCGCCACACTGCACAATGGTATATGACTTACACTCCATCCAAACTAAATACAATTTCACTTATATCTAATTTAATAATTCAAAAAACATTGGCGCAAATTACAAAAACTCGTATTCATTTACAAATTAATTTAATTCTAGAAAACATTCAATCCTACTATAAAAAACACAACTTCATTCCATACATATAACAAAAATAAAGCCATTCCCAGTGAAAAATACTACTTGATTCCATATATATAGTTCTTGTTTTATAAACTTAAACATATTTAATATTTCATAACAAATATTTCTAAATACATTTAGGCAATTATTTTTAATTGCATTTAGGCAACAATATAGTATTTAAATAATAACTACAACATTCACAACATAAAACAATCACAAAAATTTATTTTATTTTTAATTTATTGTGTGATCATTAATTTTGTGCTTGCATTTGTTATAATATTTTATAAAATTAAACAAATAAAATTTATGTTTCATAATTAATGTAAAATTATTTATGATATTTAAAATTTATGTACCATATATTTATCATGGCCGCACTTCAACATTTTCAACAAATTTTAAATCGCTTAAAATGCATATTTGTAACTTAAAATATTGAATGAAGCATAAAGAAAAAAGGAAAAAAAAAAAAAATAATTAATGTAAAATCATTTTTAATTAAATAAATATTTTAAAATTTATTATATAAATAAAATATATAACCTTATCTCCTCCACCACACAATTCTATCCTCATCTCAATTTCTACCTTTCTTTGCCACATTATCTTTCTCTGCAACACATCACCACCACCAAGCAAATCACCACCATCACCTACCTCATCAACCAAAATGTAAGAACTTTATCCCCATACATAGATATAATATTGGTGTCCACACGCTGCGGACACCAAGGCCGTACTGTGCGGACACCAAGGCCGCACTGTGCAGATAGGTGCGAACACGGACACTCGTGTCTACACCGAACACCCGTGTCTGTGGACACGAGTGTCTAGTGTGGACAGTCATGTCTGCTTAGTGTGGAGACCGGTGTCCGCACCGTGCCGGCACCGATGCGGACACCATGTCCGTATTGAGCGGACAAGAGTGTCCACACGGTGTCGACACCAAGTCCGCACTCGACGGTGCGGACAATTTTTTTTTAACATAATTGATACGAATGAAATAAAATTATTTTATAAAACTAAGAACATTGCATGTATTTGATATTGTTGCAAGTTGACTTTTTCTAATATTTTACTCACACAATGTTGGGCACGTTTCATATGTAACTGCTTATATCTTTATACCTTTTAGATGTGAAGCTATTGTGTTCAGTTTTACTGTTTAATATGTTATTTATGCTGAAATTATATTATGATGACTATACCTTTTTAATAACTAAGAGTTTCAGGGTAATGAAATTCCAACCAGAAATAGATTTGAAAGTCGGTAGAGAATGAGGCAGAAAATCGGACTAAAGTTGTGCGATTTTTTCAAATATACTTGGATCTGATTTTATATTTTTCGATAGAACCAATGGCCGTTTGGAGAAACTAGAACCACAGCCGACCTCCGCAAATCGATGAGCACCTTCATGTGTGACGCTTGAGAGTGACGGTCGGCGATGGCGGGTAACAATCCAATGGCGGAGCGTTCGGTGGCTTCTAGGAGAGTTTTCTTTAGACAATTTGTTCCTTACCGTTTTTCTGACATTTTGGTGTTGTTAGTTTCCAATTTTAGGTTATACATCGAATTTGGGCGATTTTGCCTCTAAGCATTTGGGATCCGAAATTTGCTTGATTGGTTGCTACATTTGCGGAGCTTTAAGGCAAATAGCAGTGGCCTTAAAATTTGGAAAATTCGCATATCTCATTATTTACGGACCGCAGATTGGTCCGCTCTGTATATATTACCCTATTTAAGTTCTAGCATTAGCAAGTCATTGTATGGGTGTTATTAGGATTGTGGTTACCGTGTAAAGTAACCACTGCTTGTGCTAGAATTTAGGAATTATTTGTTCTATTTGAAGTGCTAGATTTGATTGCAAGTTAGATAATTGATTATGTGTTTTAATTGATATTAAAGTCACTGTGTGAGACTGCATTGTGTGATAAATTGATTTTGTTTACATACTTTCGTATTGCATTGATTATTCCTAGACTTGACCTATTTGACTATTCCTTTGATTTGAGATCCAAATCTCAATAAACCTTGAGAATTCAGAGCGACGTATATTGTAATCTTATGATTATTTTATGTGGCCTAATTGTGCATCTTGATTGTTCTGTTTCTACACATTTTGATTTGGGTATTTTCAATGGAAAATGAGACTTCAATTGGAAACAAAAGATGAGAACAATTTTGATTCAACAAAAAGTTTCAAAAGCCTCAGATGACAATTTTTCTAAAAATTTGTCAAAAAAACAAAAGAAAGAATCTGGCGAACTTGCTAACAATTCATTTATTTTACAAATGTTGTTTTGAAAAAAGTTGGTAAACTTGATACTACAAAAGAACTTTGAAAAAAGTTGAAGGACTTGTATTTGTTGAAATCTACTCCTAGCAAATTGTACTTACTTGAAAGATTTTTTAACTTTAAAATAGATCATTCAAAGGATTTTAATGATAATCTGGATTTTTTAACGAACTTGTTCAAAATATTGTTACTTGTAATGAAAAAGTGTTTAAAATCTATAAGGTCATTATTCCTCTTATTTCTATGTCTGATTCATATTGGGAGGTTAATAATGCTATTAAGTATGATAAGAACACCTTGACACTCAAGATTGCTATAAATTTCCTTATAAGTAAGAAAATAGAGATGAAGGCTGAAAAAGAGGATAAGAGGAATGGTGAGTCTGCACATGATGTGGAGTAGAATGCAGTTTAAGCAAATGAACTTGGGAAGGGCTCAAGAAAGTAGTGACTTGATTGATGGAGGTGATAAGAAGGGTAAGAGTTGGGACAAATCTAAGTCCAGTGGTAGTCGGTGTTATAGCTGAAGTAAGGTTGCACACTTTATGAGGGACTATCCAAAAAAGAAAGATAAGTAGAAGAGTAAGGTAAAAGGTAGGGTGAATGTTGCTGTTGGGTTTAGTTATGACCAAATTGAGGTTTATCGATAGAAAACCTGGTTACTGAATGTGCAAATGTGTGGAATCCTTTCTACATGTGTGTAATTACTTAATTTTATTACATGATTATATATTACATTTCAATATGTTTGATATGTGTATTTGCATGAATTTAAGAGCAATCTGGTTACTTTGTGCAATGTTTTTGCATGTACAGTAGGTTAAGATATATCAGTAGTAACTGTACCATGTCTATTGGTGATGTGGAGTATAGATGTCTAAGGGTGCATTGGTGATATGCACCGGGGATGTAGAGAGTGACATTTAGATTACGAGTAGAGAAGTGATTAAATGTTGGAATCATTTATTTGTTAAGACTCTGATCAGGTGGAGTGTGAGAGATATTTCTATTACTTATATTAGGTGGAGTCCCATTAGCCACTCAGGTTGAGAAAAGTGAGGTACTATTAAAGGATTATTCCATGGATTTAGGATCTATAGTGACTTACTAGTTAGACATGAGTTAGTGAATAGTGATCATATTAGTGAGCATGGGAGGCGATGAGAGGTGATATGTGTTCTTGATGTACGAACTATACGGAATGGGATAAGATAAATGTGGTGAGGTCTTTTCTTGAGGCCATTTATGCATTTGTTGCATATGTGTTGGTCAGTTGATCGATTAACTTGGTATTAGTTTGATGCTCTTTGTGAACATATTTGAAAAGATCTGTATTTATCCTATATTATATTTTCATCGCATATTTATATGCTATTTATTGATTACTGTATTACTTGCTTCTATTTGTGTGTTTCTTGACCTTAGCCTTATTGAGTACATGAAGCAAATATGTTATGTGTTTTTATTTTGTTGCCTCGATTGTGCAAGTTTAAACTTGAAGTTTTTGGTTGTATTCTAAGTGTGCTCTAATAATGGGCTATTGGACCAACAAATGTAAAGGGTTGGAACATTAAAGAGAATCCAAGAAGTAAATGGGTTGTGAGCAACATTAACTTAATTAAGTCACTTCCAATGACTCAAGTTGTTTTCGGAGTGAGCCAACAAATTGACATGTCAATAATTAATTCACCCATCGGTCGAGGCCTGTGAAATATAATCCAACCGTTTAACATCATCACCCGAGATTTATTGGGTATCAAAACTCAACAAATATCTACCTTGATATCTAATCAACCCGCAAGCAACCAAAAATACAAAGTTTATACTTACATAATCAAGACAACCAAATAAATTAGAATCGCAGATTTCTCAATACAGACGTTTATGGTTTTTATATTTGGCTTTATTTGTATCAGTTGAAGTATTTATTTATGATATGGTTTGATTAAATGGAAGTTACGAGTCCAATTTAGAGTTTAGAGCTCTTTCTTCATATAAATGCATTAGAAAATTTAAGTTTTTCTTGGCTATTAGAAATAGTCGTGAATAGATCAATAAGTTTAGAGGATTTATTCATGATATCTGCTATCCATTTTATAATCATCAAATTTATGGACTATCATGTTCCAGCAGCCCCAGTACATCAGATTCAGCAATACTACTGGCTTGGTGATCTTGACAATTGTTCTGGAAAGTGGACTGCTCTTGTTGATTGTTTGAGTATCAAAACGAGAATATCTTTTAAAGTAGAGGCGTGTCTCGAACTTGCAGCAGAACTTTGCTTCATTGTTGGATACTTAATGCATTCATTACCTTAGCATGAGAAATCTAGAATTTACAAATTACTATAAAGGTTAAAATGCAGCATTCATCAATAGACTCTCACGTGTCCAAGTGGTAATCTCTACTATATGTAGCATTACCAAGTGGAAATGAGTAATCTGGTACGGATGGTGGATGCCTTTCCTTTAGGGCTATGCATATACATAAAGAAAGAAAAAGAAAAAAAAAGAAAAAAAAGATCTGCACAACAATTGCCTGAGTAATTATAAGTTTGACTAATTGAAATGGAATGTAAATTTGATTCGATTTCTCTATCATAAAATGTGCAGACCCCAAAAGTCACATGGTGGTATAAAGGGCCGGGGTTGGGTGGCAATGGAATAATCAATAATCTTTGTTGAATGACTCACCAAACCTACCAGTTGGAGCGGACTAGAGTATGGGTTTGGGGGGTTTAACATCAGTTGAATGATTTCCCATGAAAATTGTTAAATTCCCAGCATTCTCGATGTCTATTTTTCCCCACGCGGTGGGTTGGTGAAATAGTGTTTCTAATAATAGCTTGATGATATCAGTTTGGTTTGGTAACATTTACACAAAACTGCGTTGTTGAGGATTTTGATGCTGTACTTTAGTTCTTAGTTACCTATTGCAAATTCCGTGCAGTGATTGATGACTGTCCGCATAAAGAATCAAATCAAGTCCCAAGGGAGCATTCTATACTTGGACGAATGGTAGGCAATTGGACTGGGAGTGAATGACGGTGGTCTGTTTATAATCAAGTCCCAAGGGGAGAATTCTCATTTTATTTAATTTTTTTTAATATTAGTTTTCGGCCCATGCATTGTGTTCTTTTTAAAGTAATATTAGCGTCTTGAATGTTATGAATGCTAAGATTAGATAAGAGATTGTATTACAAAATTTCCACACACATTTGTATAAAAGAAGAGAATGAATGAACTTTGGAGAAGAAATATAGAAATGAAAACTGTCATGAAAAACTTAGTTGCATTGGCAAATATGTTTACAATATCAGTTATAAAGCACCTCAAGAGTTCAGTATGATTGGTGCAACGACGTGTTTGCTCTTCGACACTGTAACAAAAAGATTTGCACAGGATAAATGGTGAGCAAGTAAACTTCATGCCTTTTCGACTTTGGGAAAAATCTTTGTCAAGGCAATTGAGATTATTATGGTAATTGCACACACTACAGCCACAGCCCATATTGGTGTATATGGAGCTCCTTTGATGTACCCAATTCCAGTGGCCACACCAGAAAGCAAACCAAATTTGAAAATATACAAATTGAATGTTGAAAAAAAAACTATCAACAAGTATGAAGAACAAATTTTCAATGTGGTCTAATCAAATTAAATTCGTTCTTCAAACGCTTGAAGAGAAAGACCGTAATTTCACTACAACAAAAAGGGCATTTTGCAATACCTAAAAGGCAACATTTGGTGATAAATGTTGCTAAAAGAGTCTTTTGGCAACATTTTAGTAAGTGAATGTTGCCATTTGTATTAATAAATGGGTTTTGGCAACGTTTTTTAGAAAAATATTGCGATAGGCACCTTTAGTAACGTTTAGTAAATGTTGCGAAAAGTTAGAATTTTAGCAACGTTTATTGAGTGTAACGTTTGGTAAACGTTGCAAAAAGGGATCTATCGCAACTTTGTCAAACGTTGCGAGACCCCTTTTCGCAACGTTTGTCAAACGTTACAAAAAGTGAGACATTTTGCAATGCTTGCTAAATGTTGCAAAAAAGTGTTTGTTAAGTATTGCAAGAAGTTTTTTTTTAAAAAAAATGAAAAAGAAACCCTCATTTTTTTTTTAATATTAAATGAAAAAGAAAGAAACCCTCGTTCATTTCTCCACTACACTCCTCCGTCTCTAAGCTCTCTCCCAGCTCCCGTCACTCCCCCGTCTCTAAATCACTGAGACAAGAAGCAGAAGGCCAGACGGAAGAAGTCACGAAGCTTCGCCGCCTCCAGTCCAAACGGAAGAAGCTGCGACGCAACGAAAACTAGAAGCCGGAAGGTCCGACACTCCGACTCAACCTTCGTCCTATTTCTCCAGCGACCAGCAGCTGCAAAATACATTGGCTATGTGACCTTCATCCTCCAGCAGCTGCTTGAATTCATGATTATTGAATATTGAGTAAGTATTTACAGTATTTTGTTTACAAATTACGCACAGTCACACACAGTTGCCTGGTTTGCCTCTCTTTCACACGTTTCCCTTTTCTTTTATCTTTATTTAAATTAGCTGCTTATGACATTTAAAGATAATTATTGTTGCAGATTGCCTCTTATGAGCTACAAATTAGTTGTGTTTATGTGTCTGAGTAATAATTTTTTTTTTTTGAATGCGGGTTTTTTTATTTTCGGAAGTTCGGGTTTTCAGATTGTGGGGTTGTTGTTGGAAAATGGAGCTGATGTGAATTCAAGAAATTACTGTGGGCAGGTACAAGATTGTAACTTTTTTTATCAAGGATTTTAATTTTAATTCTCGTTTGGGGAATTATGTTGAATTGCGTTGTGGGTCTAGAATTGGGGTTCTTACATATACATAGGATGAGTGTGTGGGAGTTGGTATGCCTATTTCTTTGAAACTTTCGCTCTTCTTCGTGCTGTTTTTCTTTGCTGTTTTAACCACCGTCCAGTCCGCCTCAAACTCGGCGTCGACCCCCGTCGCTGACTGCTCTTGTCTGGTATTAAGCTTGGCAGATTGCCTTTCATTTGTTACCAGTGGAAGCACTGCCAAGAAGCCTGAAGGTTCCTGCTGTTCTGGGCTTAAAACCATGCTGAAAACAGACGATAAGTGTCTATGTGAAACTTTTAAGAATAGCGCACAGTTGGGAGTCACGCTTAATGTCACCAAGGCCTTGACTCTGCCTGATGCCTGCCATGTCTCTGCCCCTTCTATTAGCAACTATGGCCATAAGTTACTCTGTTTTCTTTGTCTATATGTTCATTTTTCTACGGAATTTTCCGGCGAAAATTTCTTCTGAGAATTTTTATGTTTTCCCTTTATTGTTCCTCTGTATATTTTGGAATACCAACATTTACCCCCTCGTTGCACTTTTGTCCCTAACCTTATTTGGATACTCAAATTTTCATTAATTAGTGGAACTCGACCCATTATTATGATTACCAGCAAAGGTTCTCCAATGCACCGAATATCAATACAATGATAGTGATTTGTTAGGAGTTGTATGCGACCATCTATCGACATCTTCATTTAGAAAGAATTTCTATGAGTTTCATTGGATGACAGGGCAAAAGAGAATTCTAAGCCTTCCAGCATAGAATACATCAAATTTTGTTGGCCAAGTCCCGAAGAGGGGATTCCAGAAATAGTGGACCATAGCTAGCAGAGTAAAATGTAGCGAAAGAGCATCTTTACGTAAGAATGAATGAAAACTATCTTTTTTTTTCTTGTTTTTACAATGTAAGGGCAATCTTATCGTTCCATCCCCTTTTAACTTGGTTTTTATGATGGATGGTTATATCAGAACTATTGTTTTCTTTTATTACATCAGTTTTAAAGACTTGTTGGCCAACATTTTCTCATTATTGCAATTATTTTCTATACACTGAACCTAGGAAATATAAATGTTGGGTCTATAGAATTAGAAAATCAAGAGGTGCTTTAATATAGACTTGGGAGATAAACAATGGACAATTGGAGTTCTACAATGTTGATGAACTTGAAACCATGGCAACAGCCGAGCATTTCATGGCAACAGACGTTGAATGGGATCCCACAGGAAGGTAATGGCATTCTCGTGTAGTTACTAAGCCTTTATGGATTTCTTTTTCATTTTTGTGCTTCTGGTTTATAGCATGAATAAGATTGTGTTCCCTGCAGTGTAGAGTGACTTGACTGCATTTGTGTGTAAGTATTGGTTAATTATATTTCACATGGACCCAGATACTCTGTTCTGACTTGAGATTTTCTTTGTAGATATGTTGTTATGTCAGTTATCTCAGTTCATGAGATGGAAAATGGTTTCAATGTCTGGTCTTTCAATGGCAAGCTGCTATATCGAATATTGAAGGACCATTTCTTCCAAGTAAGTACTATTTTTCTACTTGTTTGCTATTTACAGGACACTAGTATATTCCCATTGATGTAGATTTTTGCCTAAATAACTCCTGCTTTTTCTCATCTCAATTTATGTGGCGCCCAAGACCCCCATCCTTCTTGAGCCCCGAGAAAGAAGAAGAAATCACTAAAAACTTGAAGAAATACAGCAAGAAGTATGAAGCGGAGGATCA
>CAIGRF010403372.1:0-14237 GCA_903798235.1 Fraxinus ornus
ATTCCGGTTTGCTCTTGTACGGGTACTCCACAGCAATGTTATCGATGGGGGTTTGGTGGTTGGCAGTCAGCTTGTTGCACCACAACTATATCTATGTATCCCTTGCCAATCAGTACCAAAAGACGTGGGTCAAGAATTGCCGGACGAAAGATGAGTCAGGGTGCTTTCAAGAAGGTTTTGGAGAAACTTGCAACAGAGGGATATAACTTCAGTAATCCAATTGATCTAAAGACTTGCTGGGCAAAACATGGTACCAATAAGTTTGTGACTATCAGGTAGATTTATATTGTGGTTACTGCAAACAGATTGCTACTGCGTCTGGCGTGATTTACATGTAAATATTTTGTGGCCTGGCAGAGGTGTTTTAGGTAACTTTACACAGTCCATAAATTTATATTGTCACAATACATGTTCTAGAATTTTAGATTTCGGGGATTCTCAAGAACCATTTTTTAATTTGTTACAGAGGCTAGAATACTTCTGGGTATCAAGAGTCGTATTATGAAAGAAGATTCGTATTATTTGCTTTTGTACTTGAATATCAAGGATTCAAGATACATTTCTTTTACTGCTTTGTTAATTATGACATCGCCAATGACAGTCACCAATCAACTGTTGCTCGACTGGCTTTGTATTAGTTTGCTGCTGTAATTTCCATGTTTAACTTTTATTTATGTGGAACTAGTTCCCATTTTTGTTGCAAATTGAATGAGAGAACGGTAATGCTTTGTTTACGAAGTTATAACAGCTATTGATTTTGTTCAGTGTTCAAATTAATTACTTATTTTGGAGTACAGGATTTAAAGTGATTTGTGAATTTGGACACTGATTTCCTTCCTGCTGCATATGTTTTGATATATATATTGGGGAAGGTTCCTGCTAGTTATGATACTTGGGGTGGATGTACTTGTGTAGTGTAATCTACTTGTCTGTTGAAATTCTAGTAAATCTTTTAAATCAATGCTTAGTTTTTCAGGTCTCTAATTATAAGTTTTTATTTATATTAGTAGATGTCCTATGACAATAGTCCTCGTCTTTGATGGCATGCGAGGTCTACACTTATGAGAAATGCCTCCAAATTTATTAGAGAAAAAAAAAGGCTTAGCTAAGTTCTTCAGGTATTCTTTTTTGTGACGAGATATATTACGACGTTCGGCCTCGTATTGGCCTTGCTGTTGTCTCGTTTCATGTGATGTCGGCCTCGTGATGTATATACATTCAAAAAGTCTACTTTTTTGTTGTAGGTGTATTATTTGATATAGACTATATATTTGATCAGTGCCAATTATTTACTTTATGTTGAACTTTTATATTGAGGTTTTGAATTTGTATTGGAAATGGGTATTTAATAGTTCTTGTAAATTAATGATGATGAAATCAATGTTGAAGGATTTAATGCTTTAGTTGAAATTTGAATTAGATAGACCTCAAAAATGTGGGAATATGAGTTATGTTTGGCAAAGTGAATTGATTGGACAGTAGTAGTGACACTATAGCCCCTGATTGACCTACATAATTTTTTTCATTCTTATTCTTCTATTCATTTTCAATTACACATTCTTCAATAAAATAATATTTTTCATCATATCAATAACTTTTCCTTCTTTTCCAACCACATATTTCTCATCACATCACTTAAAAAAAATACATTCTCTCATTTTTAATATGCACTAAACACACTCATATATATTTTAAAACTTTAGTGGAATTAGTCGAGGTGTGTGCAAACTGGTCGGGATATATATGATTATCCAAAAAATAAAAAACTTGGTTTGTCATATTGTGCAAGCTACTACATATCATCTGCTAATATTTTTTTTTCGTTATATTATTATGTTTGGAATCTGGTATGGGGTTGTGCTGGTAATAATGCGAGGGGAGTTTCTGCTGCAAAATTGGAGCCCCATGTATCGGAGTTGTGTTTAAAAAGGTGTAATCGAGTGCTCAGGCCTTTTTTTTTTTTCCACGAGGTGAGGTATAATTTTTGAGGCGTAAATGTAAAATATTTAATATGCAAAATAAATTCATAATATATCATTAACAATCTTCGAAATCAATGATAGAAGAATTTAAAGTATGCAAACAATTAAAAGAAAAATATATAAAGAAATTATAATTAGTTGGTGGGGGAGGAGTGGGATTATTCTCCAAGCAGGCTTATGGGAAATACATTTTCTTAATATTTTAGTGGGTAGTGAGAGATATTTTCAAAATTGATCAACTAGAAATATGTTTTGTCACAAGCCTTGTACTTGTGTAGTGATGCGGATGCTTCACGCGATTGAGATGTACACATTTAAAGGTTGTCTTATAATCAGTGTCCTGGAAGTATTTTTTGCACACATCACTCTGAGGCAGACCTCAATGCGAATTTTAATGGGAGTTTTTCAAATTTTGTAGTAGAGTATCAAACGTTTAAGATTGCTTATAGGCAGGCATGATGCTCTAACCAGTATTAATAAACAAAAAGTGGTTTCCAACAACTGACAATGGACAAACTCTTTAGGTGGTGATTAGACAATGTTTTCATTAAGCAGTGGAAAAGTTTTTCCATCTCCATAAGCAAAGCTTTTAATCAACTAGTGTTCAGGTGAGGTATAATTTTTGAGGCGTAAATGTAAAATATTTAAAATGCAAAATAAATTCATAATATATCATTAACAATCTTCGAAATCAATGATGGAACAATTTAAAGTATGCAAACAGTTAAAAGAAAAGTATATAAAGAAATTATAATTAGTTGGTGGGGGAGGAGTGGGATTATTCTCCAAGCAGGCTTATGGGAAATACATTTTCTTAATATTTTAGTGGGTAGTGAGATATTCTCAAAATTGGTCAACTAGAAATATGCTGTGTCACAAGCTTTGAACTCGTGTAGTGATGCGGATGCTTCACACGATTGAGATGTACACCTTTGAAGGTTGTCTTATAATCAGTGTCTTGAAGTGGTTTTTTTTTTTTTTTTTTGCTGCGCACATCACTCTGAGGCGGACATCAATGCGAGTTTTAATGAGAGTTTTTCAAATTTTGTAGTAGAGTATCAAACGTTTAAGATTGCTGATAGGCAGGCATGATGCTCTAACCAGTATTAATAAACAAAAAGTGGTTTCCAACAACTGACAATGGACAAACTCTTAAAGTGGTGATTAGACAATGTTTTCATTAAGCAGTGGAAAAGTTTTTCCATCTCCATAAGCAAAGCTTTTAATCAACTAGTGTTCATTAGTGAACTTAATTTGGGCATCTTAAAATGAAAAAAAAGTAGGTAAAATATGTTCAACAAACAAAAGCACGAAAAAGTTCTTAAACAAGATTATAGGCGGAAGGCCTAGCGATCAAACTAGACAAAGTAGTAGCGGTCTAGTGAAGACTGTCCTTGCACCCCAATATAACTTGTAATTTTTTTAATGATTCTTATCAAAGAGTGTAACGATTAATGTCTCTATAATTGGACTATAAAAAAGTGTGATGATTAATATGTCTCGAACCATATCGAGACTTGAATCGGACTATTTATGGACCGTGTTTCCCTAGCAAGACTTGAAACCCCTATCCTGTCTAGACCACACCATCAATAAATACATGGTGTACTCCCCATTTTTCTAGACAGCCACTTTCTTTCCCATATCAAATGTACATTCATTTCCCTTTTCTCTGCATAATTCACACTAGTGGCAACCCAATTTCGAGCTCACCCTCTTAACGCTTCCAATGCTTCCAATTTTTTTTTTCCTGAAAAAGATTCAGAAAATTCGACAAAGCCCAACACAAGAAAATATCGAGAAAAGGGCTGGAAAATATTTAAAAAAGGGAATTCCATAAATAATATATAAATGTCATAAAGTGTTTGCATAAATGGATGTAATAACGTTCGGCATCATCGTCGGAATAATAATCCTCTTTTTCTGCGCTGTCTGCTTCATCACTATCGAGGGCACTTGCAAAAAGAATCGCAATTCTTCTTAGAACCCTTGAAAACCTTCTTAAGTTTTCACAATCCAAACACTCCCTTATCCGAATTTCTTTCAAGAACATGCGGAGTGTCTCGAATAAACAGCAGCGGATCTATAATTGCTTCGGAATTGCATTCAGTGTTCTTGTGGTTGTTGGATTCTCTGTGACGGCAGCCCACCAGTGTAACCATCATCACGACCATCACCTGGACCACAATCATCAGCATGATCATGTGCATCATGATGGTGGTGATGTGGGTGTAGTTAAAAAGCAGCAACAGCTACTTCCGGAGGAACTTGCTGAAGAGGAGGATCTGGAGCTCTATGGATTTGGGTTGCACCACAATCATAACCATGAAAGGAAGCATAAGCATAGTGATATTGTGGAGCTTTCTGGTCTTGGTAAACATTTCCCCTATATAGCTTGATTTATTTTCTTAAAAATTCAGCTGAATTGTAATTTTGTTAAATTTTCTGTTTTTGTTGACTTAATTTACGTTATTTTAGTTATGGGTTCCTTGAATCTCTGTGTTTTGGAGAATGTGGGTCCACAAAATTTCATGTGGGCGACGGGAAACATTTTTTTTAACATTTTATTCCAATTTCTGAGGCTTGTATATGCAGGATAACTAAAATTGGGATGTCCATGAAATTGGCTAGAAATGTGAATAGAGTGTGGTTGAGTCTATTTGGGAGAATGCTGCTTACTCTCCTTTCTCAATTTACAATCGCAATACATTACATTTTTTGTCCTCTGAAAAAGAATTTTTTTTGACTATGTAGTATCTTACTTAGCAATGATTCTGGAGCATCAATACTTTTTATGGTTCTTAACTCAACTTAATGACACTGATTGAAAATCTCAGCATCTGCTGCGTACATATTATTTGTTCTCCATTTTAATCTGGTCTAGGCTCTGGCGTATAACTCTAGCAATCAGACCTTTTTCTCATTGGTCTCGCACTTGATCTGTCTCCCATTTACACCCAAGTAATTGATTTTGTGGTATACCTTTAGGTTTGCACATGGTTTCATCTGTTAGCTCAATTAGCTGGACTACTCTTTCTTTCCAATAATTATTTATTTATTTATTTCAGTTTTTGTTTTTCGATAATTGAAGCGTAGCTACTCAGTTCTTTTAGACTTTAAAATAATAGTCCTTTATTTCTTGTGCACGAGATTTTAGGGTATACTGTAGAATAAAGGTCTTCTCTTCACATTTTTGATTAAGATATAGTACTCTGGATACACTTATGTGTGGAGTGAGTAGAGTGTACAATAAGGAGCGCATATGTTGAGTAGGTAAGGGGAATGTCTAATATAATTAAGAGTAAAAATAGCTTGGTATTCTTGGCATATACTCAAAACTGAGATTCTGAGATTGCTCATATTATTGGATTAATGGATTTTACATATGACAACGATTTTCGTCCAATTGGGACATTTTATTTTCGAAGCATTGTATACGCGGTAACTTACAGCAGTACAGTTCTTGAGAATTTCCATTTATCATCAGTTGGGTGGTTGTTATTATTATATGCAACATATGTGGCAATTTTGGTATGTAAGAAATTTAAGAATAACTGGATAGCTACTCTTGATTAAAGGACACAAGAAAAGAGTTTCTCACGATGTTAAAGAGTTTAACATAATCTCCTACGACTAAATGGTAACGAACCTAATGGATACACAAATTAGAGGTGTGAGATAACTTCAAAGAAAGAGGAATGGTTCTAAAATAGTTTAGCATATCCAACAGGTTTTGGATTGAGATGAGGATGGAAAGAGTTCATATGTCCAAGAGGGTCTTGGATTGTTCAAATTGGTTTTTGAAGTGAGTACCTTTAATGTGGGATCTTTATTAGATAAGGACTCTTCTAACTAGGAGTCCCAAGGCTAGACTAAGACCAAAGTAAAGAAGTCTAGTTAGATTAAATACAATCAGATTTATGTTGTTCTTAAATCTGGTCCTTATTGTATATGGAAGAAATATGCACACATATTGATGGTTGTGAATGAAAACCATTGCACAAAGCAAAAAATAATAAACAAGAAGAAATCCTGGAACCTTAACCCAAAAATTTCTCAAATCCAACTTATGTTGGTGTCACTAGCATATTCCCGTATGCAAGCTTGCTTCCTAGAATTCATGGATTTAAGCGCTGAATGAATTAAGTAAAGATTACGGTCCCTATAGCTGCTCTAAGGATACTGTTAGAGGATTCTAGCTTTCTAGGCTGATTTTGTGAGTTTCTCCATCACCAAGACAAGAAGTTTTCTGGTGAAGTATTTGCCTTACCTCTGCTATAGAGTTTGTATGCAACAATAATGAATTGCCAGGGGCCAATTGTTTGAAATGTTAATTTCCAAGGAGATTTTTCCTGCCCGTTCATTGTTGAGTTGCTGCAGTTTAATTGACTGTACGAGTTTCAATCACTTCATTCCTGTTTCATATAGACCTTACATGTAAAGACTTCGAAATTATATTTGCTTATCTTTATAGGAGTTTTTCTAATTATTCTATTTCGTTGTGTTTTTGGCAGGTCTCTGGCTCAATGCCATGGGTTGCTCACTATTGGTGAGCTTGGCTTCCCTTATTTGCCTGATTATTTTGCCTTTTATATTCAGTAAGTAGCCCAACAGTCATGATTCATTTGTGTTATTGTTTTCGCAAAGAATTAAATTTAAATTTTTTTCTAACTAGAAGATTGTTGATCTTTTAATTTCTGCAGTACAGGGGAAGCCATCAAAAGCAGTTGTTGATTCTTTGGCATTATTTGGGGTTGGGTTTTCTTATTACTCTTTTCCCTCTTACTTTACCCCTTTCTATCTGAAAATCTTAAATTCGTTACTTGTTATTATTGGCCTTTTGCTTCTAGAGATCATATTAGTTTTGCTTGATTATCTTGCCTCAATAACTCCTCTAATATCCTTTTATAAATCTTACTCCCTCCTCCTCATTGTTACTGCAATTTTTTGCCTTCTTGGACATATAAAATTCGTTACAGTTTGCTCTTACTTTACCCTAAAGTCCACTCAAAAGGACAAAAATGAAATGTATTAATCGCCATTCTATCACCTTTTTCAACTTTTGAATTTAAACTCGGGCCAAATAGGTAAATAGTTCCAAATGTCAATGCGATGATATAGTTCATAAAAAAATGGTTTTAATGAAATGATGTAACATATACGGGAAAGTGGGAGGGTATTATGTTATTGTTATTCTGGTTGGAGAATGCTTTGCTAAACTTTTTGAACTGAAAGAATATTATAAGATTTCTTGTTAAGTGGGGAGAATAAGAATTATTGGAGTCTGAAGCTATTACCAGTGCTTCTGAAATGAGCCTATGCCTTTTTTTATATATATTGTAGTTTGAGGTATCCTATACTAGTGTTTTAGAAGACTTGTTTCGGAGGACTCTCTAGCGAAATAGTATTTTATCAGGATAAACTTTGCAGATTTCTTATTCTACAAATTAATGCATGCCACTTTCATACTACTAACTTTTTCTTAACTTCAATTTTTCTGAATATCTTTGCAAAATGGCGTGATAAATTATTATAGATCACTAAATTTAAAAAGTATTCACTCAGTGATTTTCCATTTGAGTTTCACTAGGTTGATTTTGATTGAACTTCACTTATGCAGGCAGGAGCAATGCTGGGCGATGCTTTTCTTCACCAATTGCCACATGCTTTTGGTATGTATGCAAAACAAGCTAATGCCCATGTTTTGTAATTAATGCTAAAAGTTCTTCTGTTTTCCTCAGTTTTGATCTTAAGTTTTTTTCTTTTTAGTTTAATCTGGAGTTTGTTGAGCCAGTATTCTAATTCATTTCTTAGCATAAATAAAGTCTTGGTTGGTGAATAGACGTGCTGAATGAAAAACTAAAAGAAAAACAGAAAAATATTAGGAATGAAGTCGAAATGGATACTGCAACAAAAAATGTGTGGAAATGAATTAGAAAAGTTATTGATGTGATGGCAAATAGGCAAATATTATTTTATTGAAGAATGTGTGGTTGAAAATGAGTAGAAGAATGAGAATGAAAAAATAATGTGGCTCAAATAGGGGCTTATTCTTGCAGGTGGTGAGCATTCCCATTCACATGATCACCATGATGAGAATGTTCATGGTCACGTGCATGTTGGAGAGTCGCATTCACATTCCTTGAAGGATCTTTCTGTTGGATTGTCAGTCTTAGGTAAGTAGAAATTTGTGAATTACATGCTTTCCATCTTTCCTATCTCCCCACTGCTCTCGAAAAAATAAAATGGTTTCAGTATAATGTTGTTGAAAGCCAGATGCTTAGTACTAGAGCAGGCTGTGATGGAACATGTGAAAAAGACACATATATTTTCTTTGTGGAAATCTTGTATATCATTCTCTCTTTTTATTCCTTCTACCATAAGCATTGTTCTTGCACTATAGTAAAACTATGGCAAGTATGTCATGGTTGTGAAATATAGGTAAAACTATGGCAGGTATGTCATGATTGTGAAATATAGGGCTATCATTTATAATGATTGTGGTGGGCTATTATTTAAGCTGTGTGGAGAGTGGTTTCAAATGCTTAACGTATCTGAGTTTTGGGCTTCTTGGAAGAAAGAAGGATTGAAGTTTAGACTGTTCTCAATAGTGCTACCTACAGAAAAAATCATGAGACTGCCCCTTTAAGAATCCATCCTAGAAGACTAGTAAAAGGAAGTATAATGAACTTTAAACATTTTAGGAGCTCGATACAAAAATTTATGGAATTAGGCTTTAAAAGGCTCATGTTCGTTGTTTGGATATCCTTGTGAACTTCAAGCAAGGACATTCATCAGGCCCATGCTTGGCAATTTTTGAAAGATAAAAATATCATTGACCTGGGAATATCTTGATCAGACATAAATTAAAGATTGTCAGCTTTTAGAACTTGATGCATAATATTCAATGCCTAGAGTTCTGGTGACGCGAAAGTATTTAACATGGTGTAAGAACCTGAATAGTTCGTCATATTGTTACAGACACTATGCTTATCTCAGTGTCTATTAGACATTTTCTTGAGTGGTGGCTTATTTAGATAAGTTACCGTATGCTATCATCACATTAAAGAAGTATTTTGTTCACCGAGCTTTTGGATTAATTGCGTTTACTCTGCTGCACTTTGTTTTCGTGTTATAATCTTATTCTTCACTTTCCTGGATATAAAAGTATTCTTTGTCTTCTTACTCAATTTTACATAATTACATTTGAAGATCAGATTACCAAAGTTAAAATTCTTATTATTATATTTATTGTTGCAGCTGGAATTGTACTTTTTCTTCTTGTTGAGAAATTAGTGAGGTATGTTGAAGAATTTTCTGGAGGAGTTAGTGCATGGAGTCATGGTCATCACCATCATCATCATCATAAGCACAATAAATTGAAGGATGATAATGATGCTCATGAAAATCTCCAGGGACTGTCTCATATTGAGAAAGATGGAAGTAAATCCAAAAGGAAATCTGAAGTACTGGATGAACTGCCTACTGATGCTCGCAGTGGAGATGAACAAAGTGAAAAAGCTGTTCTTCGGAAGGTAGGCTGAGAAGTTTGTATATCATGTTCATTGGGGGATCGACTATACTTTTGGATGTAAGCCCAGCAAGGATAGACGGATTATGTGAGACCTGCATCTGAAATAGAAGTAACAAAAATTAAAAGAATGTGCCCTTAGGTCTTTATATTTTTCTATTGATGTACTTTACTCTTTTCTGCTTTCATGACTGACCAACAAGTTATCCTGATTGAAGTTTGCAACATATACGTTTCTAGGTACAAAATTTTGCAACTGTTGTCCAATTTCTCGATTAACTCCTTGTTACTCTTTAGTAAATATTATCTTCGATTAAGATTTCATGGCATTAAGTCCTATAAAACCGAGTCCCTGCAAATCATTTCTTCCCCTGAAATTTGTCTACTATTTCTTGCATTTGCAGAGAAATGCTGGCAGAAGTGATGCTGAAGGTAAAACCAGTTTAACTGCAATGAACAGCTCAAATGGTGACAATGAGTCCATTAGTAGAAAAGAACCTACCAAGTCACAGTCAAATCTGGTGTTTGGTTATCTCAACCTCTTCTCCGATGGAGTAGTATGTCCTTCATTTTACCCTTTTCCTTGCTTGGATTTTTTTTTTGTTTTTTTTTAGCTCGGCTCTAAATCTACAATAGATTTACATTGTGAAGCATTTCATTTTAAATGTTACAATAATTATTTAACGAGGAAATGTTTATGGACTAGATATAATCTAATTTTTGGTGCAGCACAATTTCACTGATGGAATGGCTTTGGGAAGTGCTTTTCTCCTTTATGGATCAGTTGGTGGTTGGTCAAGAACTTTGTTTCTGCTTGCTCATGAGCTCCCTCAGGAGGTTCGAGTTATCACTTTTGTACTGTGTATTTGCAATTATATTATGGCACTTGTACTGAAATCCTTTGCTCGACTGCATGTGCATTATGTCAATATCAATTTTACATCCAAATTTGAATTTTCTAAATCTGTAATTCTGTAGAGTAGGAAGAGATCTCTGAGCATATTTTACTAAAATCTTTTGGCCACTGGCAGAGCCAGGTGGGTCCAGTGGGGGCATGTGCTCCCACTGGATTTTGGAGAAGGAACCAGCAGATTTTTAGTTGGTAGCAATCAAAATCAGTTGCAATTAGAGAACAGGTTTGGAAAAGGTATTCTGCTTCAAGAAGCATGGACAAGGAGGGGCTCATTGTATAAAAGAGAAAATAATATAAAACTAACATTCTTTACTAAACTAATATACTCAGAACACTAGCAAAGTTAAATATAAACTGGAACAAAAGTTTCTTTTTAATTTTTTATTGTTAGTATGGTGCCTTAATTTGCAGTTATCTGCTAAATACTTAATTAATTGATGTGCTCAATGATTACTTAGTTTTAGACGTGAATACAACACATTATGATCTTGTGATATTTTTCTTTCGAATGCAATGGGGCAAAAATGTGATAAAGAGTGGAATACCCATTCATTACATACAGGGGCGGAGCCAGGAATGTGTCGAACGGGGGGCAAAAATTTTTAAAATTGAATGAACAAATAAAATTTATATATAACTAGAAAAATTTGTAATATAACGTTACATATTACAATTGTACCCGACGATGTTTTATAGCATAAAATTCATCTATAATAGAATCTAGCTTTAAATTAATACTAAATTCTCGTTCAATGTTTAGTGTTAAACAATCAGCAAAAAAACCATGCGAGGTTCGCTGCATGACTCGCCTATAGTGTATATATATAAGCCGACTCGTATTAACCCTACATTTATAAATGCTGCCAATCTATCACACACTCTCCATCCTAAAAAAAACACAACAATTTTCACTCCCAATTTTTCGCAAAATTTACTGTCCAATTTCCCACCTTCGATTAATTAACTCGCAGTAAAATAAATCCCAGTATCAGGAATTTAAATATAGGAATCAATTTTTTTATATAATTATTACGTGTGTATACACGTACACAATACATTGTAAGAAACCAAGGATTTTTGTGGGTTGTAGAGACCTCCAAGTGCGAAATCAAGGGCTTGTCTTCTCTCTCTGTCTCTCTACTTTCTCTCTCTTAATTCTATATTTCTATATAGAATATACATGCAGAAAGTTTTTTTTTTATGCGTGTATTTGGTTTGATTTGCGAATTATCAATTTGATCTGTTCTGTTGGTTGAGTGGTTTTTCCATGAATTTTGTGTCGTTCGTGAGATGGGCTGCTTTTGAATTAAATCAGAATTTGGCAGTTTTGTGTGTTTCATTTGAGAATTACCAATTTGATATGTTGGGAATTGAGTTTAATTTTTTGTGGCTTGCAAATTGGGCTTTCAATTTTTCAAATGGGTTAGGACTGTGGGCTACTGGGTTGGACTTGGACAGTGGGCTATTGGGTTAGATAGTGGAAAATATTGGGCTTTAACCAATTTTATTTTTAATTTTTTTAATTTTTATTTTTTTTACAGAAGCTGGGCTTGGGTAAGGGCGGGCTACAGCCCACCCCTATCTCCGCCCATGATTACATACTTACGATTTGGGCATTAATTCTTTTGTTTGCTAATGCTATTGTAGAGCATATCTTATGCTATGAATATTATGATAAATAAACTGCTCAATCGAATTTGAGATCAATGAATGATGACTGTTAGTCATCTGTTGAGAATATTATATTATATAATATTGATAATGGATTAGTAAGGCTTTGAAAAACGTGTGATTCGTTAAGTGAAAGACACTAACCGAATATTTAGAGATGAAGGTTATTATACAACATTTACAAAATATTAAAACCTGTAGGAAACAGTGGTAATCTATCACAAAAGGTTATAATGTTTTCAACATTCATATTTTATAACCTTGTTTCAAAATCATTGTTCTTACTTATGCATGTCCCCATTGGATTACCTTCTTTGCTCTTCCCCTGCTTTTGGCCAACCCTCTGTGATTTACTTCTTGCATTTTTCATTTGGAGGTGTAGTTTGAGGAAGTTGATTATACCATTAACTTGGGTTTGAAGAATCTTGGTCTAAGTTCTTATTTGCACTCTAATAATTTTATGATTCTCTGTGGTAAGAGGACCGTGTTAAACCACATGTTATCATGAACTTAAGTTGTGAAGGCAATGGTCCCGTTACGTCGTAGGAAAGCTTCTATAGTTTTGTATTCATGCAAAATGCTCTTCATCTTACTAAGTCTGTCGTGTTTTCACAAATATAATATGTCGTGATGAATTTATTGATTTACCTTTTTACTCAGTGTACTGGCCATTGAGGAAGAAGTTTGTTGTTACTAGGGGTTTATTTATTAGGGTTCTATGTACCGTTCACTCTATACTTGAGAAGCATGAAATCAATTGCTTATTTTATGATATCACAAAATAAATGTCATTTTTTTTTTAAATCAGATTTTTCTCGTTCATTTTCATTTTCATTTTCATTTTCATGTCATTTTTTCGAAGGCTATTAGTGTATTAATATAGTGACACTAATGTGGTAAGTACTCGTCACGAGCTATTCTATGCAATTTCAAAGATGAGGGAGTTCTAATTTTCTGATCCAACCTTTTTTTTTTCCCTGAAAATTGTTAGATAATTTGCATTGCCAACTGAATACCTTTTGTTCTGATGTGGAGCAGATAGGCGATTTCGGAATCTTGGTGAGGTCGGGTTTTAGTGTCTCCAAAGCTCTCTTCTTTAACTTTTTATCTGCACTCGTGGCACTAGCAGGAACTGCGCTGGTTAGTATTGGAAGAAAGATGAGCTTATTACTCTCCTCCCTTACTATATGTTCCAGGGGTTAAAAACACTAGCAGCATGAACCCAAAATTTCATGTTGGTCGCTAAACCTCATTGTTTTCTTGAAATTATACTTTGTTACAATTGGGTCATTAAACTTATAAACTTGTTACAATTTGTTCATTCTGTTCATGTTAGTTAGTTTGACTAACGGAAAAGTTGATATGGCAGTCTAGTTAGCAAATAACTAAATTTTACCTCAGCTTGTTCATTAGTCAAATTAACGGATGTGAAAGAAATGATCAAATTGTGTAATAAAGTTCAAGTTTAGACGCCAGTTTGACAGAAAATGAAGTTTACAATTTAGTGATCACTGGTGTATTTAAACCTATGTTCAAAACTACATAAAATAATATATGCACTGACACTATATAGGCCTTGACAATGGCACAAGATCCGGGTCAATCGTCTTTGATTGAGGTGAGAGTTTATTTTTCGAGTATTCTGTAGTTGGATTCTCTTTACTCTTTTAAGTATTGCTCAGTAGCGAATGATTATACATTTGTTTGGTATTCTTGCAGGGGTTTACCGCTGGAGGTTTTATCTACATTTCAGTTGCTGGAGTGTTGGCTGAGTTGAACAATGGCAGTTCTACTTTGAGAAGTACCGTGGCTCACTTAGTGTCGTTGATACTGGGCATGGCCATTGCCCTTTGTATTTCCCTTGTAGAATGACATAGGTAATTGCTGTTCTTCTATATGAAAAACTTTTATTATATTATAATGCCATGAATTTAAAGACTGTTAAACGTTGTAGTAAATCATCTATTTCATGTTGTTATCCATCAGAATTGTGTCTATATAACATTATCCACCCTAAACCAAATACGTATTTTCTAGACATTACACTATCACGTACTCTTTTTTAGTGAGGTAGTACAGAAGGGAGAGTTAGCTGTGTTGAAAGCTGATTGCATGTGACTGGGGGGGGGGGGGGGGGGGG
>CAIGRF010403372.1:32418-47458 GCA_903798235.1 Fraxinus ornus
TTGTATATCACATTTTAATAAAAAATAACACGTCATTTTTTCTTTTTCTTTTTTCTTTGAACTTTTTTAGTGACAAACATAATGTCAATTTGGTGGGGGTCACTTTTTTGAATTTTGTCACTTTTTTTTTTAGTGTTTATCACTTTTTCCAGTCACTTTTTTGATTTCTATCATTTTTAGTGACAAATATCATTTTTTTTTAATAAAAGTCACCTTGTATGTCTTTTTTTAATAAAAAAGTGACACTTAACTTTAAAAGTGACAGTGGATCACTTTTTCATTGTCACTTTTTTTTTTTATATATTCAGCATGTGGTTTGGCCGCCTGCACGTGGTGATTATTTTAAGAACATGATTATTGGTGCAGCACAAATGGATGGTTCTAATTTGGTATTTGTCATTTTTTTAGTTTTGTCACTTTTTTTTAAGTTTGTGTCACCTTTTTAAAAAAAGTAAAAAAGTGACAATTTTTATAAAAAAAAAAGGTGACATTGTGTCACTTTTTCATTTTACACAGTATTTTTTACTTCCTAAAAACTTTTCATATGATTTTTCAAAACATCCATAATTTTAAGGATATTTTTGTAAGTACCCCATTTATTATTAAGGATTGGGCCCAGAACAATTGGCCCAATCCATATTTCAAAAAAAAAAATGATTATGGTCTGAGCCAAATTGGCCCAATTTTTTTTAAAAAAAAAAAAAGAAGAAGGTAGAAGTCCTTAAGAAGACGAACTAGCAGCAAAGGACCAAACTCAGAAGCTGTTGGCGACCTGGCGAAATTACCAACTGCTCCGGCGGAGCTCAGCACGCCCGATCGTCACCCCTGGCTAGATGCTGGATCCGTCCCTGACGATGTTGGTGGATAATGTCTACTGTGGTGGTGGTGGTGAGGAGGGAAAGAGGAAGATGATGAAATACAAGTAAACGATTTTGGGACATTTCTTGTCAGTGATACCTATGTAATTTATTACATTTAAACAAATTAAAGTCTAAGATGATGACATTTTCATCGTACCAAATTAATGGATCTCAATTAAAATTTGTGATGTGCAGTAAAGGACTGCTTTTGGATTGGTCAATGGGCGAACCGGTCCTTTGGAAAATATAATCAAACCGGACCTGTAACCCGAAAGTAGAGGACCGAGTTGATGCTATCCAAAAGTTGGAGGATGGTATTCTATGGTTTCTGTAAGTAGGAGGATTAATTGTAAATATACTTCATATAGAGGTCCGCCATCTTATTAACAACATCAATTGAGTCCCTTCAATATATAATTATTTTTTCAAAATCAAACTACTATTTAATATTTTTATTAGATTTGACCAGACGTAAATAAACTTCATATAGAGGTGCACATAATCTGATTTTTCTCACGATCTTCCTCGGAAAAAAATTGCAAATTCGAAAGCAAAGCAAATTTCAGACATGGGAATTGTTGGAAACCTCAATCCCGATCAACTTCAGTTCTTCAACTCTCAAGGTAGTAAAGAAAGTACTGAGTAATAGGTATAAATAATGGTGATTATTTCTTTAATTGCTTTTTAATGGAACAGGGTATTTAGTGTTGGAATCATTCGCAAGCTCTGAAGATATAGATTCATTGAGGAAAAGAATGGATCAGTTACTTGACGAATTTGATTGTTCTAAGAGTTCTTCAATTTTTTCCACCACGAACCAAGTAAAGATCCGACCTTTTTATTGTTGATATAGATCTAATATTTGAATTGTTGCGGGAATAAGTTAGAATTTTGAGTTCAATTAATTTTTGCTTCGTCCTTCTGTTCTGGGTTCAGCAACAATCCACTGATGAATACTTCTTTGAGAGTGCTGAGAAGATTTCGTTTTTCTTTGAAGGTATTAATTACGCTGAATCAGTCCTTAAATTCAAAGTTATTGTAATTTTTTTGTGCTAATTATGATTGATGAAGTTTGTTCACCTTACGTTTGATGCTTGCAAGTTGCACCAGGAAAGAAGGTTCTGAAGGATTTTTTTTTTTTTAGTTATTTGATTGTAATGGGAAATAAAATAAAGTGGAAACCATTGGATAAGTGATAAAGAAAGTGATTCTTTGTATATAAAATATTTATTTTTCTTGATCTTAAATTGTGTCTGAAGGAACCTGAAATTAAAAATCGGTTGTGTTTCGTTTGCTGTTTTAAGAGTGTTTAGAGTCAAGATTATAAGTATTCTTCATGTTGGTGGATGAAATGGGTTCAACTTTATTAATCCATGTATGTGATCTGGTCTTGGTCTTCTTTTTTACCTGACTTAATGGATTAGCACATGTATTTTTCTTGATGCCATTCTTTGGATACTTCTCTCTGAAATGATGCATGGATTTGTATTTTCAACAGAGAAAGCATTTGATGAAGGAGGTAACTTAAAGCAACCAAAGCAACTCTCTATTAACAAAGCCGGGCATGGTATGTTGGAATATGTCCATATATAAATTGAATTTCAACCCCCCCAAAAGACAACTTGAATTTTCAGCTATCTATCTCTTTTAGTTTTTTAATTCCGAATTATGTACAACTTGAATATGTATTATCGAAATTAGTACTATTTTTATTTTAATATTGTATTCATGTATTATGTTACAGATTTGCACGACATTGATCCATTGTTTAAGAAGTTCTCAAGCTCAAAGAAAGTGTCACGCTTACTATGCTCTTTGGGGTATAGAAGGCCATTGATCATACATTCCATGTACATTTTTAAGGTACTTTGATTTCATGTTGGAGTTTCTTATGAGTTTAAATATTCTTATCCGTATTCTGATCCTTAAAAAAAGCCACTGTGTTCTGATATCTAAAAAATCAAAATTAGTGTTTTAAGTTGTTGTATATTAAATTATCTATTCGAAGAATCGAGATACATTTATATTTGCAATATGATACATGCAATCCTAAAGAGATTAGAAGTATGTAGATAGTATTAAACTCGGGAGAGGATATCATGTAGCATATGTAAAAATAAACACACTTGTTCGACTCCTTGAGTTGATATCTATAGCTGATGCTAGACATTTGTTTAAAGTCAGTTGCTAGCATTTTCTAATAAGAAAATAGTACTCTTTTAAATGATTGGTCTTAGTTCACGATCAAACAAAGAAAGTGTGAGAAGATGTGTTCAATGAAAGCCTAAAAGGCGTTGAACTTAGTAACTGTTTAGATTCCGACCCCAAATCTATATTAATGGAATCACGTAGAAGAGGTATGTAATAAAGAACCATTAAACTCTTAATAAAGGCACCTCTAGATTAGAATGCACTTTTAGACTTCTTTTTATGTGGTTTTAAATTTTCGTTTTGCATATAGTCATCACATGCTCTTCGTCGTTGTTAGGACACAGCCGACTCAAGTTTGAGAAATGTTTTTATGCCTGCCTGTATAATTATGTTGTATACAACTTGAATATGCATTATCGAAATTAGTACTATTCTTATTTTAATATTGCATTCATGTATTATTTTGCAGATTTGCACGGCATTGATCCAGTGTTTAAGAAGTTCTCAAGCTCAGAGAAAGTGTCAGGCTTACTATGCTCTTTGGGATACAGAAGGCCAGTGATCATACAGTCCATGTACATTTTTAAGGTACTTCGATTTCATGTTGAAGTTTCTTATGAGTTTACAATCCAATTATTCTTATCCGTATTCTGATCCTTAAAAAAAGCCATGTTCTGATAACTAAAAAATCAAAATTAGTGTTTTAAGTTGTTGCATATTAGATTATCTATTCGAAGTCCGTTCAATTTGTTAGGAAGACATTCCTAGGTGTCCAAGTTTTTCCACTAATTTTCATAATTATTTTAGTCTAAGATGCACACACAATCTCCAAAAGGATACATTTCTGTGTTGGACAGGTTTGAGTTGTTTGACACTGATATTCTTCAATGTACAAATGACAAACACTCCTTTTACTGTGTTTACAAAGAATAAACGGAAGTCCAAATTTCAGCTATAAATTTTTTTTCAACTGTAGAACAATAACAGACATTGCTACAACGCTCAATTATGCACTATAGAAGAGGATCATATTTTTCTTCAAATTATTATTGTAAATTTTATGTGCATAATATTACTGCATTTGGACTGAGACATTTAGGAGTAATGTGAATGTATTCGATTTTCAGTTGGGAGAGTTCATTGTCCTCTTTGTGACAGAACAGCATTGTGTATTACCAGGCAATTTCACAGTAAAAACCTTTGCAGCTATGTTCGATGAGGGGTAGACCCATGTGATTTTTTCTTATTTGTACAGTGATTCTACTTTTCCATTTTTACTTTTTACTTTTTAAGGGGATTTTGTTAGTTTTCTATATTCTTGATGTGGCATGGTTTATGTCATCAATTGTCCACATATACATCCATGTGTATTGTCATGCTATCAAATTGATGGAGCATTGGATGGCTGACTCGTGACGTTCTGCATTACTTGATAGCGCAAATTAAAAGGTCCCGTCACAACAGTGAGAATGCCTAATATTCGTGATTTTTTCCAGATTTTTCCGTTTATTTTGTGCCGTTTCAGATTTGATGACAATCTAAATCTTCTATTTAAGTGCAAACATTTTCGTATATCAGTCTACTTGAAGGTAATGCATATGAATTTCATTTCCAGCAACCAGGAATTGGTGGTGTAGTGGTGCCACACCAGGACAATTCATTTCTATACACCGATCCACCAACTTGCACGGGGCTGTGGCTAGCTCTAGAAGATGCTACAATTATAAACGGATGCATCTGGGCTATCCCGGGATCCCACAAAGGTATCAGTGTCTCATATTTCGGTAGTCTCCCTACTCTCTTGAGCCTCGAAACGTCTTAAATAGTCGATTTTTCTTCTTTTGACACTGTAGATGGCCTTGTGAGAAGATTCGTTAGAGATGAGAAAGGGGTTCACTTTGATAAGCCATCCCCAACCTATGATCAAAAGGATTTTGTTTCAATTGAAGTCAAAGCAGGCTCCTTGGTAATCATTCATGGGGATCTTATTCACCAAAGGTCAGTTGACTGAACTTAGAGCATGTTTGGCTAAGCTTTAAAAAAAAAAAATTTGAAGGTACTTCAGATAACTTGCTTTTTTAAATAAAAAAAACTTGAGTAAACTTTAAGCTTAGCCACCGATGCTTTTTATTTAATGAAGGTATGCTTTACATTTAGTTATGTGAGATGTACTTAACATTATGCCCATATGTTTTCTTCTACAGTTTCGAGAACAGTTCCTCAAATTCACGGCATGCTTACAGTTTGCATGTGGTGGATACTGATGGTTGTAAATGGACTGAAGATAATTGGTGAGTGATGATTTTATTGACATCGACTGTAATAAGCTCCTTGACAGAGAAAAATTAATTACACAATCATTGCCACCACAAAGTGATAAATTAGCTTAAAACTCCAATCTGTCTTTGTATATTTGTTGCCAATACTTTGACACTAAATTTCATATGCTATCTTTTATATGATGTGATGTAATAGTTACTTTTACTAGCTTAGGAAACGGTGAAGACTTTAGACAACTTTTAAGAGAAAAACATTACATCCAGTCAAGATTCTTCAAATCAAGCAGGCTAATCTTGTTTGATGGTTGCACTTGGAATAATTAAACAATTTTTTAGCTGTTACAGTGCAGCATCATAAGATGTTCAGCAACTTAGCAACTTGAAAATGAATTGTTAGATTTTAGTATTTGTTATCACTTTCATCTAGTCATGCCTTTGATTGCTGCAGTATGCACCCCTAACCTTGCATTATGTATAAGTGGGATCAGTTTAATCAAGAAATCAAATACGAAATTTAAATACTCAAATGTTTCCCACCTTTGGTATTTTTTCGTCTTGCTCTTATTTTCTCCCTAGTAGAATTCCTTTGTATGCCACATTTATTGTTTGACATCATAGTGCTTGGAAATGGTAAATAACTGGAGTATTTTTTGTTAGATTCTGGATGATGATATCTAGAACTTTTAGTGTAAGTAATCATTTTTTTGATTTGCTAGACAAGGCAATTTCCTTTAGTTTCAATTTCCAGAAAGAAACACATCCACAGCTTTCATTATTTGTAGCTTGATGCTCTTCATTTTTTCAATGTACGACTGCCAGAAACGAGTTACTGATCATATTTTTCTAATTCTAACTTCTTTCAGGATTCGAAGAAAGGTAGCTCCCGAGCCCATTTACGTGCGTTAATTATAATCTATTATCAAAAGTTACGTTTGCTACTCGTATCCTCTGTGTATCTCTGTACATTAAAAACTTTGCTTTGGCATGATAATGTGGAAAGAATAAGCTTCCAGGGAACAAATCAAAGAAGGATGGAAAAAATGTTTTTTTGTTTTGTTTAATATACTTTCAATTGCTTCTTTACAAGGGGTGATTCTTCTTTGTAGCAGTGAAATAGCTGCCCCAAAAACATAATCTTGTCTAATAAATTCTACTCTCCCTAATCAATTTTTTCGGAGGAAGAAACTCAAAAGAATTTGTTTGGAGTGATTTTCATGCTTGTAAAATCAGTGGCCATCTTTAATATAATTAAGGGTCGTCCTCTTGTCATTTCTCCAAATTGGGTAGAGCTCAGAGTTGAATTTCATTTTTTCCATTTTCAAGATTTCCCATATCATCATTCTTGAATGGCAATGATATGATGAGGTTTAGGCCAAGAAAATCTTCTTTATCAATGGACAGATTTCATTCTTTTCAACCCGCTGCTGCAATTCTGCTACACGTGCTCTATGCGTTGAATAAACTGCTGAGAAACTTACACATCGATCAAAAAATTCTTATTTTTTTGTTTTTGTTATCATATCGGAATTTTGGGTTCAATTTCAATTTTTTTTTATTTTGAGTGTGTTATAAGATTGCTACAAACGTGTTTGATTTGTCATTCTGAAAATCGTTTCTCAAAACAGAAATTAGAAAACACGTTTGATTTAAAATTTTGAAAATTTGCTTTATGATATATTATTCCATGAATAATTTTATGTTAATATATTATCAATTAATATATACTTTTTAAAGTTGTTAAATTTTACAACACTTTTTTGGAGCTTGAGAGAGAGACCTAAGAAGAGTCACATTTACGAGTGTGACGCGCATATTTGTAATTAGAGGAGTGCTTCACAAAAAGAGTCGTAGGAGTAGTCATTTATTGAAACAATCATGCCACATGTATATCAAGTTTGATATCATGTGAGTTGACAAATTTTTGTATATTGATTTAAATACCACTTTTTTCAATCGTTAACTAGATTTTCGACGCATAAACAAGATGTCAACCTTAATGTCAAGGCAGAATATACAAAAAGTATAATTCTGGTTGAAAACAGTGGTCTCCATAATGTCATAAGACCATATGTAGTACTTCCACAAAAGGAGTTACAGTATGTGTAGTACTACATTGGAACGATTATTCATTAAAAACACAATTTTCATAAGATTGTAGGACCGTGTATTGGATTGACACTTCTCTAGTATCATAAGGTCAAGAAAGATGACCTAGTCACATCTTTACAGCTAACAATTCGAGTCTTGATGAACCATAATCGCAACTATAATTTATTGCTCAACATCAACTATTTTTCATCGTTAAAATCGACTGTTGACTTAGATTAAAATCTAGATTTTAATATTTTTACCAAACGGGAGCATATTAAATTAATGATCTAGTCATCAAAATATTTGTGTTATGCATCACAGAAAAGGCTAACATTGAAGTTCTAAGAAACTTAAGACGCGCAACCAAAGAGCCAGTGAACTATTAACCTTATGTATTTCAATTGATATTAAAAGTAGAATATGTTACATTTAGTATAATGTGATTTTTTTTTTGTTTGAATTAGTTGATTATATTATTTGAAGGATTGTTGAATCATGCATTTCATTGAGTTTATAGTGTCGAATATGCACCAATGGTTTAGAATGAATAATATTTTAAACTACCTCTATAAATTTATACTCTACGAATTAAGAATTTTTATTATATAATAAAATTTCTCGATCCCTACTTAGGCTAATCAAATAATTTATTCATTGGGATAAATTTATAAAAAAATAATTATTGATCTATGGACTCATTCACGCCATAAATTAATAATTTACTTAAAATGCAAATAAACTAGGATATTTTCTTGAAATATAATTCTATTGTTGCTTTTCTTATTTATTATAACTTAAATATATTTGAATTTCATCTCTAATTTTTCTTAATGTACGTAGAAGTTATGGGGTTGAATTCTTAAATGGTAATAAAAAAATATATATAAAGAGTCATTGCTCATTCTCGATTGCTTTATTGTGCATAATAAGTTTGAAACTATTGTATCATCCCCAACTTCGTCATTAGTAAGATTCTCAACATGTATATAAATTTGATGTGTTATAGTTGATTTTCAAACACCTTTCAGTCGAGAAGCCACTACAGATTTTCAAGTAAAAACATGTTAATGCAATCGTAAATGGTCAATACCAGTTGGATACAAAGTACAACAAACGTTTGAAATTTGAATTATGAAATAGTGAATAACAAACTGAACAACTTTTAATAAAATGGGCACATTTCGATCTTCTCAAACAATTATTTGTTCACAAGGCAACATGGATTGCCATCTTCATATTATGCACTGTACAATTCAAGCTGAATACAATATTTACTAAGCTTGCATAAATTACACATGCAAACCCCTTTATAGGTAGGATCAGCATTATACTATTTCAAGACACTCTTGAAAAATCCATGGGAGTTATACAG
The DNA here is from genome assembly GCA_903798235.1 of Fraxinus ornus. Lineage (NCBI taxonomy): Eukaryota > Viridiplantae > Streptophyta > Magnoliopsida > Lamiales > Oleaceae > Fraxinus > Fraxinus ornus. Next base: position 41,172 of record CAIGRF010403372.1, read on the forward strand.
GTTGTTTCGGCAAATTAGCGAGGATTCCCAACTAGTTGAGAAGCTTGTTACAAGTGCCAACTCCAACAGCAGCAGCAAGATGCCAACCAGCATGTAGAAATGGAGTTTCAGGATATAAGTCATCGGCAACGAAAAGTGCACCCCCTAACAATGACGACATCTTATGCACGTTATGTGCCATCCTGAGGTCCGGATCTTGAAATGCTCTCTTTGCAAATGCAACCTGGATGACAAATCAGAAATATTTATCATCAACAAAGTTGAACAGAACTACCCAAAAAAAAAAACACGGCTTCAGCTCCCTCACTGAAACCCAAATTTCAGTCAGGAAGCCATAAAAATGATGATCAGCGAAATTCACAAACAGAGAGAAGATCACATCCAATTTTGAATCCCATCGCTAATAGCGATGATTTTTAGAATTGACGGACTTTCAGGGTTGGAAATTCTGTCAGTAAATTTTTTTTTTTTCCCTATTGTTTTAAAAAGACAGAAGAATTTCCAATTTACTCTCAAGAGATGGAATGTTTCGACAAAAATCCCAGCGTTAATAATCTTAATATTTTCTGTCGAAGAATCTGTTGCTCTCAGCAACATAGTTTTCCCGTTGGAAATTTTCGGTCACAGTTGGCATGTATTTGTGGTGGAAAAGATATAAAGACTTGACATTATATACTGAAGGCAGAGACCAGAATCGCCTCGCCCTCCCTACTTACAACCCACACTTAGTATTACTGCATCAATTGGTCACCAGAAGGTCGAGCATGCATATGAGCGAGTGGACAGAAAAACAAGAATGTGTATTTTCATATAATAATCTATTTTCATTACAGGAGGACTAATAATCATTATATCGAATTCTGCAATAAAACCAATATAGATTCTCGATTAGAGATTATGTCTAATCATTTTGAAAAGAGAGAAAAGATTGATGTTCAGTTGACTAAATATATAAAGTGCATATGCCTACCTCCATGATCCCCGTGTGAACTGCTGACACCATCAGAGGCTGAATTGGTAGAAAGAAAGCTGAAGCTGCCATCAGTAACTTTGGGTTCTCATTTCTAAGTGCCCTAGACAGACACTGCAAGAAGAATTAAGTCCTGGTTTCTATGTAAGTGAACCGCATAAAAAAAAAAATATAGAAACCGTAATTTTTACAGAAAGTATTAAAAATATTCTTAATAAATATGGGGGGGCGGAATTCACTAGGTTGCCCTTTGTGGCTCAAGTTTACTACAAAAAATCACCTTCTTATTCTTTTTATGAATTCAGTCAATCTCTCATGGTCCATTTGGTAGGATGGACTCTACACCACTGGAGAGTATTACAAAGAAAAAGAAGCTTAAATCTTATTTGTTATACAATTACCGTCTTTTTCCACCACTGTCTGATATTGTGAACCAAACATGCATTTAGTGTTGGGTGCATGTTCAGCAGGCTTTAAGCATAATTTAAGAACATTTCCTAATCCCATGCGACAGGCGTAGAAAAATAAGTTCGAAGTTCAAGCACTCATGTTTTATATATAGCTGTGCATATATCATGAAGCATTTTTTCCAACATTAAAGCCCATAACATTTAGAATGATTCAATAATTTATACTCACCACAGTTGCTGTGGCTATCATTGTGTAGTCAGCCCATCTGAGATACTTCCTCAATTTTCCTCTTGAAGCATGGTATACACTGGAAGCAATACCCACTCCAATTAATGAATTAGCGTAGAGTTTACAATTCAAATTCTTCCTGCAGCATTAGCAAAGCAAGACATACAAGGTGATAAGCATATATAGCTCCTGTACTCATTATTAAAAAAATTAAGTGCACGTTTGATATATAATACTGGATAGGACTCTAGAGCTTTTTATTTATATTTTTTGAAACATGACTCAACAGTTGTAATAAACTAGTGTTTTAGGTTTTATTTGGACCTTTAATATTGTTTAGTGCTATCTAGTCCTACCTACCAAACATGTTATGAGGAAAAATCTAACCTTGGGGCCTGGATTCCAAGGGCAATGAAAGGAAGTGAAGTTAGAACATTAACGACTGTTTCTGTAAGATGTTTATCGCCTAACAGGAAATACGTATTATGTTAGCATACAAAATGAAAGTAGAGGCATCAAGAAGACACTTCATCTAAAACAACTGATGAATTTGTCTACCATTCGTGCAACCATGGATTGGCCTCAGACAAGCAGGTCTTTGCTGCCATACTTTCCTGGTAAATAAGATCTTCTCTCTAAAATTTTCCCATAAAATAAATATTAATATCTTTTAAATTGTACATTCATATGTTAAGTAGAATGAAATCTCAAAACTCTTCACTTACTGTACTCTTAGCCTTTGGTTATAGCTAAAGTCAGATCTTCCATAAGTAGATTCATGGAAGTCTCCATGATGTTTTATCTCTTCATACGCAAATGGTGAGTGAGGCACCAGGCGCACTTCACGCACTCCATTTAAGGTAGTACTGGGATTCAATGCACTCTCGGGAGTCATATGCTACTTGGCAACCAGTCGATTGAATCAGACTGATTGCCAGTAATAACATACAAGTTTCAATACAGAGAAGTGTGGGTGCACCAATTCTCGAATCACTGTACCACAATTAAGTAATAAACTTCAATGAGACAATAAAAGAACTGTGCTAGTGTTTCAAGCCAAAAACATACTAATATAGAAAGGTTGGAAACACACTAAACTCAGAATCAATAGCAAAATGCTACAAGTTTTTTTTTAGCATATAGCTTAATTATATCAATATTGCTAGAAATAGTTTGTACCCAAGTCATTTCCTCATACGACACTCTTCTTTTGCTCTTGCTTAAAAACATTCTTAACTAGGAATTTTCGAAAGCTTCATTTTCCAAATAAGCCTTGCTTTCAGTAATCTGGCTCTACATCCATTCTCTAATGCCCCTTCTACATCGGTTTATAGGTCAGGTTGTACACTTCAGATGTTCCAGGAACAAGATAAATCCTCTCTTCCAATATTTTTTCCACGAGTTCAACATTTCTCCGAGTTTCCATGACAGAAAGAACATTAGGTGACCCGTGACCAGAATTACCCATCCCAAGTCAGGTTAACAATCTAAAATGTTAATTGTTTCTCTTTATCTTTTTCATTATCTTTAAATATGTAATAACGGTAGTTACCATATATGACTTACATGGACTATTAAACCACATAATCTAAAAGCTTTAAGTCGTTAGATGGATCACACTTTTGTTTATTAAAATTTAAGTCTTCAACTTGCGCTGGGCGTTGAATTCACTTTTTTCCTCAACCAAAAGATATGTGCACATTTTTATGAATGGATATCGATGAAACTTGAACTTCAAACTCGAATATCATGTTAAACCACCACGTCTCATCCCAAGCATAAACATTTTACTTATATTACAAGATTTAGCAAAACTGAAACTGCATTTTCCATAAATCAATATAGAGTCAATAACTCCAGGTATACAGTAATCCACAGCTTTTGGATCCAAATCGCATTCCCATCTACGTATGGTGCGCAAGAAATAAGAAATCCACATACAAAACTTTAACAAGATTGGACCACAGCAATTACTCAATCCAACAACCATTCAATAAACCCACGACAGTTTTCCCATGCCTGAACCAAAACGCATGAATTTACATGTAAAACACAACGGAACAGTTAACCCCAGAAGGGTTTCTAATCAGAGACCCAAAACTAATTACAACAACATTAAAATCAAGAAAAAGGAAAATCAAAATAGATGGTTTCGTACTTTCGTTAGAAATATTAAAGAGAGAAGAAAAATAGTTACCTAAGAAGTGGGAATCCGTGGCAGAGAGAGAAAATTGTCAGTTCTTGGGTTTATATAGAGGAAGGAGATGCGAATTATAACGAACGAATCTTCCTCGCAAAATAGTCGTGTGTGGCATATTCTCTTGTTACTAGCTAAAGGTTCCCCAATTCTTACCTAGGACTTTGTCTGGTTAGGACCATGGGCTACGGGTAAAGTTAAAAAATAAATTTACCTTTTTGTCTTTTTAAATTTCAACCGATAAAATTAACCATTATTCATTATTTATTTGTTGTTGTACTTGGAATGCATTATTTCGAGTCACAATGGAATATAGATGATGTGTGGAAACAACAGTCATGCTGGTTGTTCATAAGAATTTGCCCGCATTTTGTCCGTATGATAGTTCATGAGTAATTAGTATGTAACGTTCTTATCTTTCATTATTATTATGCAAAACATTCTTACATCTACTTTTTCTGGCATTTTCACATTTTGTTAAGCCAAATGTCATTTTCATCAATTTTTCAATTAAAAATTGTAAAGTGACGAATATACCATTTTATTTAAAGAAAGAAAGAACTAATTGCATCATAGTCCCGATTTTTAAAAAAAAAAAAAAAGATTCAAACAACTCTCAAATAAATTATTAAAATGGAAATTAGCGCCTAATGTTCCTATCTTTCATTTTTTTTTTTTTTTGACAATCTCACCTTGAATTATACATTTGATTGCTCAAACCATCATTTCTATTTATTTTCATCCAATTTCTCAATAAGAAGTTGTGAAATAACGAATATACATTCCTATTTTAATAAGAAAAATAATTTTTTAATAATTTATTTAAGACTCTTGCATTTTTTTATTTTTTAAAATTTCTATTTTTTTAATAATTTATTTGGAACTTATTTGCACTTTTTTTTTTTAAAAAAAAAAAAATTGGCATTTTTTAATAATTTATTTGGGAATTTGGAACTCATTTACACTTTTTTTTTTTTTAAAAAAAAAATTGGCATTTTTTAATAATTTATTTGGGACTCATTTGTACTTTTTAAATTTTTTTCATTTCTAACTTTTTCACAATTTATTTGGGACTTGTTTGAACTTTTTTTTTAAAAAAAAATTAGTTTATAATTTTTTAATATTTTTATTTGGGACTCATTTGCACTTTTTAAATTTCTAGTTTTTTTTCATAATTTATTTGGAACTCGTTTGCACTTTTTTTTTAAGAAAAAAAAAATCTAATTTTTAAATTTGGGACTAGTTTGCATATTTTAAAAAAAAAATTAAACTATGGTTTTAATTAGTTATTTTTTTATTTAAATATGAACGCATATTCGTCATTTCACAACTTTTTTATTGAGAAATGGGATGAACATGGATAAAAACAATGATTTGCACAATCAAACGTGTAATTAAGGGTGAAAATGCCAAAAAAATGAAAGGTGTGAACATTTTGTGCTAATTATTCTTTTAATAATTTATTTGAAACTCATTTACACTTTTTTTTAAAAATTTGGGACTAATGTTTCAACTAGAGTGCTTTTGATTGCAAGCATGAAATTTGTATGGAAATAATAGAAATTATAGGCAATTCGCCTATATATTATTTGTATGAAAATTATTAATTAAATGTATTTGATTGCTTTAATTTTCAACGTAGAAAATATTGTACTTGTCCAATTTTGTCGGTGGATAGATAAGAGAGAGTGAATAGATAAGAGAGAGTGAATTACTTGGAAAATAAAAATCACATCTCTCTAAAAAAAAATATTTTCCTTATTTTCAAGGAAAATATAGTCACATGACCAGAAGTAGAAAAATATTTTTTCACGAAAAAAGTGTCAATCAAACATCACAAAAGTAGAAAATTAGGTGGAAAAAACACATTTTTCATTGAAAATATTGACAATCAAATGTAGGCTTAGTTCTTTCTTACAACTTTTAGTTGTGAATTGAAAATGACATTTTGTACAATAAAAAGTAGAAATAAGGATGAAAATGTCAAAAAAAAAGTAATGAAATTTTTCACAATAATAGTGAAAGGTAAAGATGATATGTGCTAATTACTCATATTTTATTATTGTATTGTTTGAAAAAAGTAGTAGTTTTTGCACAAGTCATGGGCTGCCAACAGCCTATTTATAAACAAAGGGGGCCCAATCATCTATACGCATGGAAAATGGCAAAAATTCACAATTGAGATATTAACTATGCACAATTCAAAAATCATGTATTTATTTATTAATTAAATATAATAAAATCGCAATTATATAATTAATGACCACATGTACATAATCATAGATCACAACTTATTTATTGATCATGTATTAAATAATTAATTGATCATAGATTAAGGGAAATTGTAAAAAATTAGGGCTTTAAAGTTTAGAATTCAAAAATCAGGGACCAAACTTTATTTTTCAAAACTCAGGTGATATAAAATCCCTAACCTTAATTTTTCAATCACTCCCCTCCCCCTCCTCTCTCTTTCCCTCTCTC
>CAIGRF010403434.1:17558-32335 GCA_903798235.1 Fraxinus ornus
GGCGACTGCATGGCCTTTCACTCGTTCAGCCTCTGCACGTTCTGTTAGCTTGGGCGATGGCGTTTCCTTTATCTTGGGCCTCCGTTATTTAATCATTTTCTCAGGCCTCTTACTTGGGCTTTTCACCTTGGGCCTTCAAATTGATCCTTATTAGGCCTCCATCTCGGATTCTTTCACTGGGCCTCTTATTTTGGGCATTTGATTTTGGGCTGTATTTTTGGAGTGTCAACAGTTTCATTATTACTAATATTTTGGTACCTATTCTTTTATTTTGTAATCCAAAAAAAAAAAAAAATTACAATTTGGTCAAAATTAGTTTCCTTGGATTGATTTTGGTGGATGTTAGTACACCTAATAGTTTTCAATTGGAAAGGCTACAACCACCTTCCAAGTGTGTTGAAGTTATTACCTCTTGGAAACAATCACCATAACTTGTCAAGTTCTTTACTTGTAATTGACAATTATTAACAATAATATAATGTTATATAGCCCTAATGGGTTTCTAGCACTTATTTAGATGAAAATAAACCTCACATCCACTGGTCCACATATGTAATTGTGCAGTTGCTTTGCGCCAATTTATGTAGTAGTGAACTTCGCAGTCCCTGTTTAGTATAGATTAAAAATTATTAACTAAATATATAATAGGATACATAGTTGTTCAATCACACGTTTCATTAACTTTTATCAATATTTAATAAAAATCTGATTTTAATGTACATTAAAAGGGGCTTAATTGGAATGATTTTTACATTATTTATCTCGATAAATAAATTTGTTTGTCGGTTTGATAGTTTTTTTTTTTTTTTTACTCTGATGTGTTAATTGGCTTTTTGTGGTCTAAAAATATATTTTGTGGCATATTCTTGTGCATTATCTTGACACGACATGAACACGAAAAGGGTTGAAAAATTTTCTGCAATTTTTTTTATTTTGGTCTGATTGTTTGATAGCATACAGCTGGTGGAAAATGAATATTTTAAAATGGACAGGCAAAACGCGATGAAGAAGTGGACAAAAAACATTGAAGGGAAGAAAATGACCTGATAATGCCCAGTGTAAGAATCAATTAAATTAATAAGGTGTAACTAGGGACATCAAGGTGGACGCCCTTTCCTTTGTTGGTACCTTTTTTCCTTCTTGGAATTTTTTTTTTTGTAGGCGTGCAAAATAGGAGAACCATGGCTCTTCGGGTGTTAGGTGGATAATTCTTTATTCCAGCTTCAAATAAGCATCTTTACATGAATCAATATTATCTCCTCAATCACCCGACCTTCTATATTTTAAATTAGAGCAGAGATGTAACAATGAGTATAAAGTTGGGCACGAGCCGCACGACTATCTAATCTTGAGTCCTTCGAACAAGGTTTGAGATGGGCTTTCACGAGTTTAGCCAATTGATGAACCCTGTATAACACACGTCTATCTTCTGTCAAGTATGCTTTCTATACATGAACTACGTACAAGATGGTACTCTTTTGAAAGATAGAATAGCACCCCACTTCAACCTTCCGTTCAACTTATGGCATCATCAATCTAATCAATTTTATAACTAGAAAGAGAGACTTCTCTTTTGGGGATCAGTTATGCCCCTAGATGTAGTAATAAATCAGCAGGACAAGTTTTCACTCAATTCATCAAGGAATATTTTTATTGCAGGTGGCGGATCGCTTACTACTAGGTTGGTTTGGGTGTCAACCTATGGACGCAGCATTTGTTGCAATTGAATAAATTTCTCCTTTTATTTCTTTTGTTTTTTGTCATGACGCCCATTTTGGACTCGCTAAGGCTTAGCACAACCTAGATTCTAAGATATCCTTTTCTCGACTAGCCAATCCAACCCAATTTACTTCTCTAAACGTGACATTGAACACTTTCAAGAAATGTGACTTATTTTCAATAAGAAAACGTGTAACAAATAAAAGCTTTGCTACACTTACAGTCATTAGTGGGCTGTAATTTTACAGACCACTCTAATTAGTGTGGGACCCACTAATTAATTAATTAGTTGGTCCCACACACTATTAATGACGGTACAACATCATTTTTGAACAAATAATCACATCAAAGAAAGCAGTTATTCTCGTTGATTTCTCGTTCCTATTGATTTTAACAATATATTTTTCTTTCTTACCTCTATCTCTATCTCTGCATTTTATTATTGATTCCAATTGAGAACACAGAAATTCTCCTTGAGGTACAATTCTCACTTTCTTCTGTTGGATCTTTCATTACTTTTCAGCTAAAATATTAGCGGTTTCATTGAATTCCTTTTGAATCGTTCTATGTAACAGATTTTTAATTCCAATTTTGATTAGGATTAAACCCATTGATTAATTCTTTTACCTTTTTCACGAAACCTTCATTTCGGATGAAACTTTTGGAATTTTTCGTGTTAATAATAACATCCAGATCTTTTTTTGCGTTCTTCGCTTGATTTATGCGCAGAATATTCAGATGCTTATAATTTTGATATGATTGTTATGTAAGGAATCAATCGTGCTGTGTTATTTGGTGAAAATAATTACCAATGCACTAAGGGAATATTCTGATTCTTGATCTTTTTGGTGTGTAGATTCTTAACAAAGACAATTTAGTTGAATGATAACTGCGTATTAACAAAGCAATGAGTTACAATCAATCAGCACTGCGGAGGCCATCTTCAGGTATGCTTTTATGCCTCATGGAAATCATTCAGTAAAGTGACTGCCAGTTCACATTGCAATTGTCTTATTGCACAAATTTGAGTTGATTTACTTAATTTTGCTAGTAAAAAACTGTCATCAGATGCGATTTGTATGCAAATTTATGACAAAATTTAGTATTTGACTTCATAAATCACATCCGCCGATCATGGAAAATGGTGGTTGTTTGATACCATGCATCCATTTTTTTTTTTTTAAATCGGCTCATATTATTTGTAAGAACCACTTTGGATATAACTCACACTTAAAAATTTAAAATCGACTTATAGGGGAGAGTGTCCAACGTGCTTATAACCCACAAGACAGGCATTTTACGAGCAATGTGGTTCGTGGGATATAAATTGATAGTTACATTGCAATTATTTTTTCTTCCATGCTTTAGGCATTGACTTCTGAGTTCTTTGATTTGTTGAGTCACCTCTTATAAGTCGATTTTAAGGGTGAGTTCTATAAGCCGATTCACGTGCACTATGTCGTGCACTCTGGTATTTTGTTTCACTTCAGGACCAATAGCTAACATGCAAGTGCTGATCTTTTAACCAGATAGATTATCCCGATTTTTTTAATTATTTAGTAGACTTGTGGCAAAAATAAAATACACGAAATCATTTTTTATCTATTTCTTCATCCCATTTCAACATTGTAGATTTGTTGTAAGTTCTCCTTATTCTTTTTTGTCAGCACTGTCTGTACAGGTAAAAGAAGATTGAAAGATCTCTTGGTTCAACGCGACAATCGTGTGTGTGCAGATTGTAATGCTCCAGACCCAAAATGGGCGTAAGTTACTCCTTCAGATTGATACACTGTTGTTTTGTTTTCACAGATTATTAAAGTTGGAATGAAATAAGAGCCGTGAGAAAAGCCTAGTAGTTGTGACAATCTTGCCAATATTTCTGTCTGGGCTCGAGCCCACTCTTCCCATTTTCAAGTGTTCTTAAAGAAAAGAATATATTGTGATCCTTGCAATTTATTGCCAAGAAGAAGAACCATGACAATATATTTTCATTCACGATATCATGCTGATAGAATTGAATTGCTATTTCCGACTAGTGTGATTATTTGAATTGCTATTTCCATTTCAGGTCAGCAAATATAGGAGTATTTATTTGCTTGAAGTGCTGCGGAGTGCACAGAAGCCTTGGTCCTCATATTTCGAAGGTGACTATGCCACCCTCCCCTATCTTCTGGGCTATGTTCTTAACTAACAAAATTGGGTATCCTGCAGGTTTTGTCTGTGACATTAGATGAATGGTCAGACGATGAAATCGAATCAGTGATTGAGGTCGGTGGAAATGCGTCTGCAAATTCAATTTACGAGGCCTATATTCCTGAAGGAGTCTCAAAGCCTGGACCAGATGCTAGCCACGAACAGCGTTCAAAATTTATCAGGTCAGATGAAATTTATCAACACTGTGATTTTTAGATATGATGGTTCTCTCACTCTCCCTGATCAGACATTAGTATCAACTTGGCTGTTCTGAGCTCTAAAATGCTTTTTTTTTCATCTGTTGGATCTGTTTATACCTTCACTGAAGGTCCTAACCATAAGAGAACTTTATTCACACACAGACTGCACACATAAATGCAACTGTGACAGTGTTTTCAGGTGGGATATTTATGTTGTTCAGTATTAACTTTGTAGGTCTAAGTATGAGCTTCAAGAGTTTTTGAAACCTAGCCTACGTATTACGTCAACTACTAAAAAGAATTCTTTGCAAGTAAGTTTATCCAGGAAGATTATGGATAGTTTCCGAAGCTCGAGTTCATCAAAGAAATCAGTAAGTTCTCTTTGATAGTTTGTAGCTCCCTTCCTTTTTGTTTCACATACCTTACGTTTCGGTGTTATAACAAACATAATTGATTTGATGAACACAGATTTTTGCATTATGGTTTACATGCTGCCTCTCTTCACATGAATCTCTTAATAAATTATGTATAACAGATACCATTTAAGAAGAAATTAAAAACTAATTGAGACAGAACAATCTCATCTACATGATGCAGTTTTTACATTGTCTTCGTGTTCAAGTGATTTAGTCTCTGTCAAGCTAATGTTCAATCTGATCACAGGAAGGCCTGGTGGAAATTATTGGAATGCTGAAGGTCAAAATACTTAAAGGCATAAACTTAGCTATTCGAGATATACTATCTAGCGATCCATATGTCGTTTTGACCCTGGGGCAGCAGGTTAGTAGATCTCTCGTTTTATTCAATGTTGTGACAGATATTGGGCAATAAAAAGAGTAACAATGCTGGTGAAATTATTGCCATCTAGATCCGCTTATACATTCTTGTTTCACAATTCTGATTTCATGACTAGTAGTGGCTAACAAATTAACACCTCTCCCTTCGGACGTACCTAGGAAAGAACAACAAGGGCTGCCTTGCCTCCCCTTAAAATACTCGAGAGCAACAAGTCCTTCCTATTCTAATAAGCAGGCTTGCTTTTTCCCGGAGAGACAACTTCCCAAACCATAAAAAACTGGACGCACCTACCCAATCTGATTAAAGCTAAAATCCCAAATTAGATTCTTAGGCTGCTGTAAATATCTCGTCTAGATTTTTTTAGCTCTCTAATGCTGTTTCTTTCTGTTATTAGAAAGCACAAACAACTGTGGTTAAGAGCAATCTGAATCCCGTCTGGAACGAGGAACTCATGCTTTCAGTTCCACAAAATTGTGGCCCGATAAAATTGGTAATCCTTCTCTTGTAGCTCTTTTCTCTTTATTCATTTTCATAATCAGGAAAACAAATTTTTTTTTTGTTTTTCTCTTCCTATGTAAGCATCCGGTATATGGACACAGTCATATATAGTAAGTTGTAACAATCATGAGCCATCAACTACTAATGGAAATTACATTATATCTAACCTTTCGACTTCTCTAAATTTCAAACCACAGCAAGTTTTTGATCACGACACATTCTCTGCTGACGATATTATGGGGGAAGCTGAAATAGATATCCAGCCAATAATAACCTCTGCAATGGCTTTCGGAGATGCTGGAATGTTCGGAAACATGCAGATTGGAAAATGGCTGAAGTCACACGACAATGCCCTGATGGAAGACAGCACAGTAAACATTGTGGATGGGAAGGTGAAACAGGAATTATCATTGAAGCTCCAGAATGTAGAATCTGGAGAATTAGAAATGGAGCTAGAGTGGATGGCTCTTGAACAATATATGTAAATTCTCTACTTTATTTTTTTCTTCTCCCTATAGGTATATTCAGAAATAATTTTCATGCTGTATTAAAGATCGATTTCAGTGATATTATGAAGTTTAGTAACGAAATTTGTTGAAGCATACAACAAACACTTCGCTAATTAATCTGCATTGTGTAAATTAATAGTAATACTTACAAACTACTTTTGAGCAAAAGCATTAGGTGCAGAAGTTGAAGCTGTAGAGGATGATAAGTTTTGCTGCTTCTTCTTTCGGAGGCGAAGGAGAAATAGAATTCCAGCGACGGAGAGCAATACGACGCCGGTTAGTCCACAGATTAAGCTGGCAACAAGCAAGGACCTCTTTACGTGATCTCCACGCGATCTCCCAACCGCGTGATTGCTCCACCATGTGGCCGGATCGGTGAAATTCTTGGCCTCCGGCAGCGGTGTGGAAGGAGAAGACTTTGTTACACCGAAGAAATATAGCATTTCTTTGGTTCCGTTGGCATTCACCGGCGGAGAAGAATATTGGTAGACTAAACCGTGAACCGACGGACGGAGCTCCCTGCCGTCCGATTGACTGATAATTGTAACGATCGTAACGTATGCCACGACGCCGTATTGAAAGTAACAGTTTTCCATTTCTGTTTACAGATTATTGAGTCTTGATCTTTCCTTTTCTACAGATCTTGTGCCAGTACTTGAAGAGATGAATGCGCGGAACTGTGTGACTGTGGTTTTTTCTACGACTTAATTTCACAAGTGGTCACTGAAATTCAAGAAAGATTTTAAATTGATCATTAAAGTATTTTTATTACTCAATAGTTACTAAAGCTAAAGCCGCTGCTTGATTTAGATAAAAATTAGACTTTTAGTAGATTTTGATAAAAGTTGTGAATTCTATAAAATATGTGATTGAAAATGGGTTTGAAAAAAAATGGTCAATCATTTCATATCATCGACCCCAATTTCGGCATCGTCGAGTTAAAACTTTGTACATTGTTGTGTTCATATCCTAGGATTGTAGATCTTAAAAGTAAACGTGATTTCAGATAAGAAATCTCAAATTGCTCACTTAATCCTAACCTCATTTTTCATTGTTTGTTAGTTGACGTAAAGATTTAGCAATTATTATGGCATATATGATTTGACCAATTATGTAATGTAAGTTAATTTTGTGACTAAATGGATCACAAAAATCTATAATAACCAATTTGAAATTTTTCTTGAACATTAATGACCATTAGAAGAATTAACTATTTGGATAAAGCCAGTGAGCCTGGCTCACTGACCCCCCTTCCAATAGGGAGGCGCCAAGTGGCGCCCCTGTTTTTAACTTGGTCTTTGAGTCTGGCTCTAAAGCCAGGTTCTTATAATAAATACCATTAGACAACATAATAAATAAATTTTAATTTTTCGTGTTAATAGTTTTTTATGCAANCAAATATGTAACAGTAAATTCGTGATTCCTTGTCGGAGAAAGAAAGGGGAAAATTTATAGTGACAGAGTGACCTGTGTTCAAGATAGTTGTACATTGTGCTTAAAATATTGTTCTAAAGTTTGGAGAGAATAAATTGCTCCTGGTCCTGATGCCTTTCGCCGTATGCTATTTTGTCCCTTTGCTTATATCAAGAAAAATCGACCCTCTTTTGGACCCTCTACCGTCAATTATTGGAGTATGTCGTCAAGAAGATAGATATATATATATATACTAGGTACAAGCAACGTGCAATGCACGTTTGCTTAGTTTATATTTAATAGTTTTGTTTAAGAATTAATTTGTTTATTAATAAAGATGTAATTTTTTTGGTTAATTAAATAATTAAATAAAGTGCTTCTCTCTGTCATCTAAAACCCAAAATCACAAACAGAAAACTCAAAATTCATATTATGCACAATAATATTATACTATATTCTAAAAACAAATGACAAGAAAAAGATGCCCTCAAATGAAAATACATTCAGAAATGGATATTTTTTTTTCCCATAAAATCACAAAATACATAACCAATGACGGATTAACCAAATCTGTAGGCCTTATCTAAAAAATTCAAAGCCTTACTNGTACCACCAGTCACCGGCCCCTCAGTAACTGGCGGAGGTAAACCGCATGTTATGCCTAAGTTGACTAGGGTCCGTACACCCTTTATACTCCTGGCCCCAAGGGAGTCTCCTCCATGATTATTACATCACCAAACTGCTCCAACCAAGAATGGTTATTACATCACTCAACTGCTCCAACCAGGAATCGAACTCCCCACACTGAGGTTACAAGTCCAGCAATGCCCATCCTTTGCCAACTTGACTGTGCCCCGGGAGCATGTCGTCAAGAAGATATTTGATTGAGGTAGTGATTAGAAGTGTTAAATTGTGAGCCCATACAGCTCTAATCGACTTTATTTGAAGGATTATTCTATTTATATGTACAGATTGCATTACAGATGCATGTGTGTTGAAATTCAGATAAACAAACAAATGCACATGTGCTACCGTACAGATTTTCTGTACAAGTAGTAAAACCCTTATTTGAATGAATTGGGTTTGAGCTAGTTTGACACATCTAGTTGTTATCTATCACTCGAACTTATTAATTATGCCATTAATATCTTCTCGATAGTTAAACTTGAGGTGTTAAATAGTGAGTAGCAGACTCTTCGAATGCATTGCGCCAAATTTGACGACTCTAGCCGTGATCTATCCTTGACCTTGTGCATCCAAAACCTTCTCAAGAGTCAAACTAGTATTAATTTAGACCTACTCTTTGGTATTTAAACAATCGAAAATGAAACTCAAAGTTAAGTCCGTGCTTCATTAGTCGGCGAATCTCTAATCAGGTATGTCAACTTTTTGTATGTTAATTCTTTGGTTAAGTAGTTAGTACTTGAGCAAATTAGAAAACAATTAGAAATATTTCGTGAAGAATAAAAGCATCGACACAAAGAAAGTGAATGTATAAGTCATATGTATGTCAAAACAAAATCCTCAAATTTTTGTACGTACTATTGAATAATGCTATTCAACATCGTTGGTACCAACACCGATTTAGGTGACTATATGATCTTAAATGATAAATTCATATGATTTATTTAATTGAACCTATCATCTGTGGTCATATGATGTTTTAGTACAACTGATGCTAGATAATATTACTCCCTTGCTATTTTCTTTCTCATACAGAAATTTAGCACCTCGAGGGCCACGTATTCTATCATCAACCCCCATGCAAAGCTAGCATAAACACTTCTAATTCATGGCAATTCCTCTTAACAAATTCACAAACTTTCAGAAGTTGTAACGCAGGCGCCGAGGTCGCCTTCCCGGACGTCCAGCGGTTCGGAATTGGGTCAACTAGATTTCTCTTCCATTTCTTTTCTCCTTGCAGGAGGTTTAGACTTTTAGTAATCACATTCTCTAAGAGGGTTCTACAAAAGCAGCTGTAGGGAGTGATTTCTCAATAGGCCATACAAGTTTAAATTTCTTTGAAATTTTGCATATCAACCCTTTCCATGCAGATTTTTGCTATAAGCATACAAGAATGACAAGTGTGCCGCCTAACGGCTCGTAGTAAGGAAAGATGGAAGGTTCGGATGATTGGCTCCAGCCTCCAGCCGAGTCGAAGTACTGAACGCAATCAGAAACTGAGGGGGGAATATGAAGGATGTGATCAGGTGAGCCTCCTGAAAAGCCATGGCTTTGAAGATTCAGAGCACAAAGAAAGAATCGGGCTTTGGCTATGGCTAATGCATTGAGTTCACAGAGAGAGCTACTCTCTGATGTGTAGCCATGAATTATGCCTATGCGCCCTTTATGCCTACTCTCTTGAGAGCGCTTGTTAATTAGATATCAATGTCATGTAAACAGAAACTTTTTGCTATAATAAAGAAGAGCACCACAAAATGATCTCCTAAAATGGTGTCCAGAAACATGTATTGTCTATCCATTGTATTCATGAAATAATCTCAGTCAAGGTGATAAGTGTGCAATATATTTTGTTTTCAAAAAATAATGAGCATCATTCAGTTTCAACAGAACTATAGATGACAACCATGGATGATTAATCAAGTGCCTGAACTTTTGTAAATAATTCATTCAACCATAGTGGTGAAGATGATACCTTGAGTTCTTCGCCTTCGCAACTTTCATTCTGTACTTCACTCAGTTTTAACCGTTCTTCATGACTCGGGATCAGAACATATGAAAGAAGAAGAAAACGAGAAACAGAGTTTTCGTTCCTCTTTCTTTTCTCATGCTGTTTAGTATGAGGTATGAACATCGAAGCCTTAAGTACAATTAGATTAGCTAAAACACGAGCATTCAGCACATTCGAAAATGTATGTTCTCATAAATAAAATCGCGCATGTTAATTTTCACCCTTCTTGTATTTAACATGCCATAACAGTAAATAATGACTAGGCCAGCAATAGCAGCAAGTAAAGGGATACTGATCATTCTAAAGATTGCACATGTACAATTGACTGTTGAGGTAAAATTAGCTACATGATATCCATTTTCAGCGATGACAAATCAGCATAACTGAGCGATCTCCTTTAGCTGTACAGTTGACATCTTTACATTTCAGGTTATTGGTGGCCATTTGCTTTTGCTTCTTTCATCAGGGAATTCCAGGCAAACAGAGCAGCTCCAATGGCGGGCTCCACCTACGGAATCATTTTAACTTATTGTCGTTTTCAAAGTCAACAAAAATTCAGATACTGTGCTTCATCACTATAAAGGTAACTATATCCCTGATTCGTCAAACACATGACGTACTTACATCCACAATTTTCAGTTACTACAAAAAAATAAATAGAGAATGCTAACCTTCGGTCTTATAGGAGAAGCACCTGGGTAGGTCTTCAAAATAGAATTAATAACTTCTTTCCCAATATCCCATATCTTGGTAGCTTCAAGGACTCCACCAACCATCACAACAGGGAAAGAACCATTTCCATCTGCAATAATAGTGAGTTTTATGAAAAGGTTGTTGGATTGGATTCCTATATTTGAAAAGAAAATGAGTGCGGCCACATTTTCAATTTAAAAAAGAATCATAAACGTCTGATATCAAATGATAGTAGACTTTTTATTGATTAGGTCAAATATATCATATAAGCATGGATGTCAAAGGCATACAAGATAGAATGAAGTGCAGAACATTTCAAGATTTTTGCAATTGAAAATTGGGGTGAACAGTTAACAAGATCCACCAGTGCCACCCCCATATATTTTCACTTTTTCAATTCATGAACAGTTAAACAAATTTAACCTTCTCCGGCCATCTGTAGTCGTTGAACTACAGCTTTCACACTCATAGCCAATTCTTGAACAGCGTCATTCAAGATATCATTGGCAATTTGATCACCAGCTTCTGCACAAGATACCACTGCAGGAACCAGTGCTGCAATTCGTGCCCAAGATGAATCTGCATAGGTCCACCTAAATTGCAATAAGCAAGTAAAATAAAACCGATTATGAAGTCAGATATACTACATTCTTTTGTATATTAGTGCTGAAAGTGTTTCATTTCCTCGTCGAATGAATTTTTAATAAATTTTATACTATAATATTTGTATTTAACTTTACTGCATTTTCAGTGACATATTTAATTAATTAATGTTACAATGAGATGAGAGTCCTTAACATAAATGATTTCATAACAGCTTCTAATTGTCTCGATTATGGTGTCAAACTTCAATAAGAATAGAATCAAATATGAGCATTGTTGATATTGGAGTTAAATGTATGGAATTTTCTTAGTAGATCACTTACAAGAGATTGATGTGTACCCAGTTTCTAGAGGTCCACACTACTATTTTCAGCAATTACACTATACAAAAAGTTGCATCTTCCGGGGCATAAAATCTATCATTACTTGGGTTTTCAAAAGATTGACAAACTGAAGTAGGAGAACTTGAATTTCACATAAATGCTCAACTAGCCATGTGAAAGGAATGCAGAAGAGAACCACATATAGCCTGCTTCATTGCCCAAAAATCTTTTCTATGAATTGTTTTGACTAGTAAAGTCATAAATGTGCAGAGTTCCCAATGCTGGATGAGAGGTCTAATATCTTCCCTTTTCCGTAAAAGTAGCATGCTCTATCCATCAAAAAGATGCTAGATATATGATCACTCACTCACAGAAACAGTGAAGAAAAAACTTGAGCAATCTCACTCAACTGACACTAAGAAACCACCCTGACCGCTTAGTTTTTTGTGAACTAATAATTTATCAGCACTCACATAGAATTAAGCATAATATTCACAAATTTGTACAGGGAGATACCCTATTATTTCATCTGGGGAAGAAAGGTCGAGTGTCTTGAGAACACAATTTGTAAGCATTGTCTTTGGACCACGGCCATCATGAGCCCTCACAATGGCTGTCAATCCCTGAGCAGCAATTCCATAGCCACTGCAAGCAGAAAGATATGATCAATCTAATAACACTTCAAGAATCAACTTGTACAAGATAGCACAATACCTCAGAGATTTATATTTGCTTTCCTTTTTACAATGTATTTTTCTCTCAACCAAGAATGAACAAAGTTGGAAGCAGCAACATGGTTGATCGTATGGAAAGAATAGGACCGAGTAACATCTAGAATTTAGAAGGCTGCCTCATGGAGGGAGACTAAAGAAATACGTAAATAATCAAAGAATGGAAAAACATTAATCACATGCTTCTGTTGTAAATGCAAGAATGATATGACAAAGATTTAGGCATCCAGCCTCCAATGGTGGAGGCCAGCTATAATTCGTGCTATACTGCTACTAACACTTATCACTACATGTTAGTATTCCACCGCTAAGATTTGGAATTATAATTTATTCTGGTAGGAAACAATGATGTCTTCAATTTTCAAATAACAATTAAATAAATATAAAAATAATGCTTCGCGAATTTGTTGCTTAAACTTTAGCTTTAAACAGATAACAAAAGAAGTGATTTTCTAGTGCTGCTGCTTTAAACATTAAAATGATAATTATAGATAAACAGTCCTCAGTTAGAACATTTAATTCATTTTACTTGCAGTTTGAAACTATAACCTCCACCTCCAACAGATAAAATTGTGAATTTTCAGCAGTACTCAGTTTGAACATTTAGCATATTCAAATCTATTGTGAAATATCTTTTGTAAAATACATGCCAGTACATCTCTTGATGCATATTGCTCAGAAAATGAGCTGTCTATGGAAGATAACAGAATATTCCTATCCAAGACAACAGATTTCATGAAGTTACTAAAATTGCAATGGAATCACTAAAGGACGATCAACTATCAACAACTAGAATGCTCATTCAATAAGTCATAGTTATCTATTATGGTTACTATGTTTATATTATTTCATTTCATTCATGTTGCATGACAAAATCTTTAAGAAATGTTGACTAGAAGAGAATTACATCCTAAGTCAATCTTTCTGTATATGTACTGATAAATGCCAACTTTACCTGCCCCAGTCACCTAGTACAGGTCCAGCACCAGCAGCACGAGCTCTTTTTCCATCATCTCTAAAACCATAAGATATGCACCCTGTACCCGCAATCAGAACACAGCCATGAAGTTTCCCCATGGTCCCACTTGCAAGGGCTGCCACTGCATCATTCTCGACATGAATGTTTACATGACTTGGGAATATGTGCCTGTATTACACCATAGACAGTTCAAAACCCACTTCAGAGCTTGCACACGGAATATCTAAACAACTTTATCAGTGTCTATCTCTAAACATTTCCTGCACATATGCAGTACTACAATTTTCTATTTTAGAATTCTGTCTACCCCCTAGAATGCAACAATATGTGATAAATAAGTTTTATGATTTTATCCAATACTTCAGAATTACTGAGATTGTTGTAAAACAACACCAGAGTGCTACTGGTCTAATTCTACAAACATCCACAGATATATTATCCTGCAATCTAGGCTATACAATCAGCTCCCATTTAAAATTCCCGTGGCCTCTTTCTTTCTACAAACTTTGGATTTTTCAACCTTTGGCGATCTACGGCTTTGTTGATATATTATTTACATCATTATAGGATACAACTGCCAGATTTATTATTTGCATCTCCTAGAACATGATGAGCCAGTTATAAACTAAAATAGCTTTAGTTTCTGGTCAATCTATAGCATAAGTGACAAAAATTATAAACATAATCCGATCAATTTTAAGAAAAAGTAGCAGTTAGTAACAAGTAAAAAGTTTTCAAGATATAAAGGATTTTAATCCACCAGTTTGACTATCTATCTATAAACATGATTAACAACAGAAACAGTATTAAAATGAGATTAGTAAAATTTACACAACCACACAGCACCTTATCCAATTCAAGATCATTTCCTGATCCGTTGGATGGTTGACACCCGAAATGCCTAAACAAACCGCCCGAACAACTGAATGGTTCATGCCAGCTTTCGAAAGAGCTTCAGCCATAACTTGTTCCAATGTTTCTCTGGCTGCATTTTCTGTAACCATCGATCAAAAATACAAAACATATTGAAGAATTAGTCGCCTCGTACAATCAATTTTAATTAGAATACCGCATTCAATATTTTCCAAACATTTTGTGGTCTACCCCATAGTAATTAAAACGTTAAATTAGTTCAGATTATTATAGATACCTCCGACGCTATTGTAATTGGAGCAACCCGCAACGGCACGGCCGAGAATAGGGAGAGGATCGGGAAGATGGCGGTGATCAGAGAAGGGGAGGAGCGGCATGCACACACAGACGGTGGAGGTGGTGCCGCCGTCCACCCCCAATATCACCCCTTCAATACGGCAATCGGACTCGTACCCCATATCACAAAGGCAAATCACAAAACCCTCTCTGCGTTGAGATATTTCCGATGGCTATGAATATGGGTAAAGTGAAAACAATAATAGATGTGGTGTTA